>CM053788.1:82687726-82890226 GCA_028749045.1 Cupressus sempervirens | reverse complement strand
TATACACATATATGATTGCAATTGCATGATGCCTCTTCAAGGCTATCAAATACATCCTTCTCATCACATTGATACACTTATACCTCCCATAATACAAAATGCCTCTTCAAGGCTATCAAACAAGGCATATGGCTTCAATGGAGCCCATACTTCATGAACAAAAGAAAACCCTCTCCAAGAGGAAATCTCTCAACTTCAATGTTAAGCCCAACTAACCCCTTCACCCAAGACTTCTCTTCCCTCCCTAGGGTGAGTAAAGCCTTCACACCCATAACAATTTCATATTCAACCAAAACAAAGAGATCATGAAACAAAAAAAAGTATGCATGAAACAAAAAAAGCACAATCTCAACACAATACAAGATTATAATGACAACACATAATCTCATAGCAACACTCCATACTTGCAGATTCATTACGCAATACTAAAACAAAATGAACATGGTTTGAGCACCAACCTTGGTCCAAGTTAATGGTAATGATAGTTGATGAAGAGCTCCCTTGACCTCCCTCCAAAACCCTAATTGTCTCTAAACTTAGATAGTGGGTGAACAACCCACTAGTTTGTCCAAGACTCTCTAAAAAGGGCTTTCCCACTATCTATTTTGGAAAAAACACCAAGCCACTTCCTCTTACAAACTTGTCTCCCTCTAAGTTTACTATGCTTGACTTAGTGAAAACATGGAAGAGAACACATGTGACAACTCCATTTTAGAATTGGTGGAAGAAAGCATTGGAAAAGGAGTCCCCTAGGCTATCTAGTCACTATCAAGGTCAAAATTAGATCCCTAACATATTATACTATCATATGGGTAGCTTATTTTCACATAAAAGAGACTTTGGGACCACCTAAAGCCCCTTCAAAACCCTAGTCAAGTCTAAATTCGAATCTCCTTCTAATAATGACCCATCCTACCCCTTGTCAAGTTGGGTTTATTTAATCACTAACCAGGTAATTAGTTTTAGGGTAACATGCTACCATGACCAAACCCTAGATGACATGTCATTAACACACAAAATTCACAAGTGTCAAGTAACACATAAAAGCACCTTCCACACCATCATGACATGTTCCTATTGCATCTTTGAGATAAAAAAAAATTCACACACAACCAAGCTTACATTTACAAAATAAAATACATCACAATGAGGCTTTCGAATCTTCCAAAGATTTTCCTTGGTTAAACCGTGTTCACATATGATTGAACCTTGTTTCCCCCAAAAAATTTCATGGTTCCACTTCCTACACACTAAAATCGAGCATCGGTAGTCCAACAAGGTCATATAAAATACATGTCATAAATGCATATGAATTTAAATATTACATAATCCATATTAACATAATTCAATGGAATTCCTTTACTGAATCATTTCAAATAAGACACTTAAATGTTAAAATATCAAAATCTGCACATCAAATTTAATCATGGTTCATCATAATCCATTTAACATTTTGCATCACATCATAATATATTTTCTATCATAATGAAAAAATGTTGAATCCATATTGCTAAATCAGCCAACATGAAAATTAGTTCTGATTATTTACCTTAGATCAAAACCACCAAAATGTAATCATCACAACTAGTATACTTGATTAAATTAGATATAGTTTGATTACTAATCATTATCTTGCTATCATTATGAGATATTACATGATAAGGCACATGTCCTTGAAATCACTAATGTCAGGAAATCGGGAGATTTTCAAAATCATGTCTACATAGGTTCAAAATCTATCATTAGGTAAAACCATTGTATCTGTTAGTCAATGTATTATATGTTCATCTTAATCATCATTTACTAATACTGCTTGTACAATAATTGTCTTATAATATTTACATTATGTCGAGCTCTATCGAGTAAGCCTTTTCTAAATTGAAAACAATTTTTCTCTATAATTATTATTAGTACTTACAAGGGCGAGTGTTAATTCAACTTTCCACAATGGCCTCCTAAAACAACTATCCTAATAGATCATAACATACTATGAATCCATCAGCATAGTTTTCTGATAAAAATTTGAATATGACACTTATGACAATAATGACTACAACGTATATGAGTATAATAAAATCTTATGTCCAATATTAATAGAAGGATGCCAATCATGACATACCTAAATCTCAGGACCTGCTTATCATCATCCTATCATAAGGTGTCTAGTAATAGTCTATAACTCACTTACCATGCATGAGAGACAAATTCATGACATCTCACCTCCTTACGTTCCCTAGTTCTTAACCATATTCATGTTATTTAAAGTTTGTAATATAGTACTGGGGAAGGGACCTTACAAATGTGTACTCTTGAAAGAGAGATTACAAGCTCAAATCCCGCTGGGGGTAGGATATGTATGTCTCATTTGTAGTGTAGTTAGGTACATCCCAAAAAGGAGTACGAGGTAGTCCCATATCACTGTAATTTCAAGCTCTTTGCATTATTTTAATCTGTCAAAAATTTGTTAGCCATCAAAGTGAATAGAAAATTTGTACTGAGTAATTAAACACATAAAAATTTAATTAAAATCTTTTGTTAAAAAAAAATTAAATCACTAAGAATTGCATGCATATGTATATTTTGCTACAGTCAATAATGTGTCAATAAAAAAAGGAAGTGGAATGTTTTGTACAAAGTTAAGAAGCACAAATCTTTTATTAAAATGCTATAGGAAATCTTTTCAAGTTATCTCGCTAAATATACCAAATTTTGAGCTTTATAACAACACCTCCATCAAACTCTATCAAAAGATTTATCTTTGCAACAATTTTTCTTTCATTAAAGGTAACTAAGACTAAAAGAAGTGAAAGTTTCTAAATTAAAAAACATACTAAATTGTTACAAATTTGATTAGATAAGGATATATAATAAAATATTATTAAAAAAATAAATATTATTCCTTAATGATTAATATAAATTTGTTTCATCATCATAAGGAAATCAAACTTATGGTTTTCTTTCAAGCGAACAATGGAATCTACAAGGAGGGAAGCTAGAAAACACGCATTGTTCAGTCGATGAAAAGAGCTAAAAAATGAGGAGAATGATCAGGATGATTTTCCAGACTCAGATGTGGAATTTTGGCACTACAAGGAACAATGGAATGTCAAGAGAAAATAGAAGGTAGAACAAATCTTATGAAGCATGTGAAAGTTGCAAATAAAAATATACAACAAACCAGACATACAAGGCTTTTCAAAAAATCAACACCTGTGGTGACCAATCCAAAACAGACTTTGTAGGCATTTAAAATACATCTAGCGCTTCAACAAAGAACATCATAACAAAGATCTGGCAGAGAAGTAGATAAGATTCTAGAATTCCCAATATTGGCACCCCATATGTCAATGTTTCTCCGGGTGTAGATCTTTGATTTTTGGTTAAAATATCGAATCCATTTGAAGCCTTAATTGGTTATGATGATTTCAAGAAGATTATTTCTCCACAAGAAAAATACAATAAGCAGATTGGTAATAAAAATGTAGGCATATTCACTCAAATGCTAATAGCAAAATCCACAAAAAGATTAGAGTTGCAGCCAGTCACAAAAGTTAACAAGAAAAATAGAATGGGACCTAAACTGGAAAAGAAATAGGCCAATCCATCCCAACCCTCATTAGATAAATATAAGGCAAGTCAGACTCTGGTACCTCCTCAAAACATTATTGGAGATGATCTCTTCAAAGTAGACAACACATTGAATAGGTATGGGTTTTTCCCTAATATCATTTTCTCCACTACAAGCTTAGACAAAAAAAAATTCTTCTTTAATCATACCAAATATGCAGCACAAAATAATTTATCTCTCTATTACCAGCAGAAAGGATTTCTTGCTGAACCTGATGCTCGGACCCATGAAACCAATCTTAGAATGATAGAAAATAGTAAACCCCAACCATATATTAAATCTGCATATATCCCTCCACATCGCAGGAATGGGCCCTCCATTTACAAATGTCATTGCCCCATTCAAACCCTTATGACTTTGCATATCACAAATGATAAATCTAAAGAATAGATTCTGATTATAAGTAATCAAGTCAATGAAGAGCAATGGCAAGAATGTCAAAAGGTCAGTGTATTTGCATTTTGGAATGAGCAAAGATAAGAAATGACCAATCTCATTAGCTAGATAAAGGAATTCTATGAAAACTAGGTAAGTATATCTCACCACTCTGATAGATTGATATATATTTATTGCAATAATGAGTATGTGAAAAAAGATTTCCTCTTTATTTCTAATTGCTATTATAAAGGTTATGCTATCAAATTCATTGAATGGATGCCAGATTGTAAGGAAGAACAGTTAAACCTTTTCATGCCAACCTGGATGACCATTCAATCATTACCTCTCAAACTGATGCATTTAGAGATTCTTAGGAAAATTGGGCATTCTATTGGTAATTTAATAGGAATAGACACTTCTTATAAATATTGCAATATTGTTAAAAAAATTATTAATGATAAGAATAAAAATCTGAAACACAATACGATTAAGTTAATCTCAAACAACTCTATCTATAAACTGAAATATCTTAGATTTGAAGGCAAAATATTAGAAATAATAACATTAGACAATGAGAGAGAGATATCATTTAAAACTTTTCAACCGGCATCAAATCTTAAGAGTATCTTCCCCATGATTAATATTAGAAATAAAAAAAGAAAAACATGGGAAGATCGTAAATGTGATAGATTGTCTGGAACCTAGTAAGGTTACATCAAAGAAAGAGAAAATAGAATTGGAGGATGGGGAAAGCAGATTTGGTAAAATAACAACTACAACTGCTACTGCAGAAATGGGTAATAGCTTCAAACCGACTCCCAAAAAAGATCAAAAGAAAGAAATGGAAATACTACAAGAATCAAAAGGAAAAGAGGCTCAAAAGATAGAGAAGGAAAAGATTTTAATTCCAAAAATCAATAAAGAAACTATTCAATTGTCAAATATGGAAGAGGGTAAGGGTTCTACCTCACAGATGACTCTAGAGCTTACGTATGCAAATCAAAATGATAAAGAAATCAATAGGAGAAAAGAAGAAATAACAAAAGTTAAGATTTCTAAAATAAAGAAGTTAAGGATAGTCAACTACAGCAAAAGATTAAGCAAAAAAAAGAGGAAACACATAGAAAACTAAGAGTAGTAAGGATATAAATGGGAAATGGAAAATTTTAGGAAAGGAATTGAGATTTCAGGAGGAAAAGATATTGGAGAATAACAATCAAAATCTTGAAGAGGTAGAAAACAAACTTCTTTTCGTTGAGGAGTCTCCAGATCGAAGAAATGCTAAATGCTTAAAAGGAATAATGGAAAAACCACAACAAAAGGAAGAAAAATTGGTGAAAGAGAACACAGACACTAAAAAAGAGGTAATAAAATGATGCACCAAATTTTGGCAGACACCAACCACAACTCAAGAATCTCCTTTGTATAAGATGAGTGAGCATAATACAAAGGAAAAGGATCAAAGTAAGACAAAAGGAATTATTATACAAGATTTTCACGACTTCATGAATAATGATGCACCAAAGAATAAGGATATGGATGATCATTTCAGATGAGATAGAGAGAGAACTTGGAACTATTAACTAATGAATTGATCCAAGTTTTAAAATTTGACAATATTGATAATAGCAGTGACTTACACAAAGAGGAGTTAATACAATGAGTATTAAAAATAGGCAAAGATAATTACACATTTGAAGATTTGAGAAGAGACATGCTAATCATTGAGGATGAAGATAAGAGAAATAGAGTCTTACAAACAACCAAAACTAGAACAATAACAGATCAAGAAGAGGGTATGGAGTTAGATAGAACATGGTGTAGTCCATCCTTAGCAAATGATACTCATATAGGGAATCAAATAAGACTGGCAAAACAAATAATGAAAGAATTAGAAAATAAAGAAAATGTAAGAAAGAGGGAAACCAATCTGAAAGTGCTTTAAATGCATAAGAGAACATAGAGAAACTGGGTATTTTGATGAATCAAGAAGGGATAAATTCCCCTAAATATGGCAAAGTGAAAGCTAAAAGAGGAAGGAAGTCACTGAAAGAACTCAGAGAAGCAGTTGGTTAGGCAAGAGAACAACAAAAGATCAATTAGTTACTTAACACGAGAAAGGGGAAGATCCTTCTCAAGGCAGCATGAAGATCACTACTTGGAATGCTAGGGGCTTAAGTGCACCTAGCAAGAAATGATTACTAAAACATAATTTAAAACAATTTGATTCTAAAATTATAATGATACAAGAAACAAAAATGAATAAGGAAGAAGGAATTAAGCTAGAAAAGATATTAGGTAATTGGAACGTCAATTTACTTGAATCTAGAGGAGCCTCAGGGGGATTAGGAATGATTTGGAATCCTAGGAAAGTAAGTCTAAATTTAATACACTCGAATAATTCTTGGATGAGTAGCAGAATTAAAAGCATAAAAGTGAACTTACAGCTATTTTTAATAAACATATATGGACCAACCCAGAACATAGATTAAAAAAAATTGCTATGGGAAGAAATAAGTACAGTTATAAAAAACCATTGGAATGAGTACATTCTTATAGGTGGAGATTTTAATACAATCGTAAATTTAGATGAAAAACTTGGAGGTGTCTAGCAAAGTTCTAAAGCATTAATAGAATTTTAAAAATGGATAGACATTAATAATCTTATTGATATTCCTATTAACAATGATAAATACACATGGAATAATAGAAGGAAAGACTTTGCATTTATAGCTGAGAAACTGGACAGGTTCTTGTTCAAAGGTGAATTAAGTGAATTAGAGTTAGACTTAAAAGCATTAATACTACCTATAGCAAGATCTAATCACTATCCTGTTAGAATTGAGTTTAGAGAGCCTACTAAACCTATCAAAAATCCTTTTAAATGTGAAAAAATGTGATTTTTAGATTTAAAAAATTCATGGAACTCATAAGAAAATGGTGGAATCAAAGCAATTTTAAAGGCTCCAAAATGTACATATTTGTATCTAAGATGAAAATGATTAAAGAGAATATACTTAAGTGGAATAAAGAAAAATTCAACAATTTATTTAAAGGTAAAATAGATATCGAGGAAAGCCTTAAAAAATTAAACTTAGAAGTAATTAAAAAAGGTATGAATAATGAGACCTTTGTCTTAGAAAAAGATCTACTAGCAAAATAGGAAAACATTCTTGCAAAGGAAGAAGTCTTTTGGAGGCAAAAATCAAGAGAAAGATGGTTAGAAGAAGGGGACCATAATACAAAATATTTTCATAGCAACACTATATACAACAGAACAAAAAGCAAAATTATAAAAATTAAAGATGTGTCAGATTCGATTACTGAAAATCTGGAGAATATAGCAAAGACATTTGTAGAGCATTTCAATAAGATATTAAATAATTTTGATAGTTCAAACATGATAGCTCAAGTTAAAATTCTTGGAAACATACCAAAAGTGGTTTCTATAGAAAAAAATAAAGCATTAAATGCACCCATATCCTTGGAAGAAGTCAGAAATGTTCTATTCAACATGAATCCTGATAGTTCACCAGGTCTAGATGGATTCTAGGATTTCTTCTACTAAAAATGTTGGAATATTGTTGGAACTAGTCTCTAGAAAGCCATTGAAGCTTCGAGAAATGGTGGATCGTTACTTTTAGAAATTAATAATACCTTTCTCACCTTAATATACCCAAAAAAGATGATCCTGAAACCCCAGGGGATTTCAGATCTATAGCTCTCTACAATACCATTTATAAAATCATATCCAAAATTTTAGCAAATCAAATGAAACCAATTTTACATAAGATTATATCAGAAGAACAAATGGATTTTGTACCAGGAAGATCAATTCTAGATGGGATAATTATTATACAAGAAACATTACACATAGCCAATAAGAATAAAATGGCAAGCATGTTTATGAAATTGGATATTCATAAAGCATATGATATGGTTGATTGGAGGTTCTTATGCAAAACACTAGAAGCCTTCGAATTCTCGAACCAATGGATTAATTTTATATGCCAATGTATTTCAACAAGTAAATTGCAGTTCTTATCAGTGGAACTCCTGAATGATTGTTTGATACATCAAGAGGAATAAGACAAGGAGACCCTCTATCTTCATTCCTATACATCATCACGATAGAAGCCTTTGGTAGAGCAATATCCAAAGCCTACTCAGATAGTAAAATTAGTGGAATTTCAGTAAATGAGAATGTTCCTAATATAACACATCAACAATATGCAGATGACACCATTCTATCAGAAGAAAGTACAAAAAAAGAGGCTGTAAACTTCAAATAAATCATTCAATAGTATATGGAAGCTTCATGGCAAAGATTGAATGCTGAAAAATCAAAAATTATTTTCGTTAATACTAAACTTGAAATAAAAAACTAGATTTGTAATACTTTGGGTTATAAAAGAGGAACTTTTTTGTGTAAATACCTAGCAATAGAACTAGAGAAAGGTAGTAAAACTAATAAGGGTTGACATAATATTCTTGAAAAAATGGATAAGAAGATAGGAGGTTGGAAAGATAAATGGATAACTAAAGCTATAAAGATCAAAGTAGTCTTATCGGCCCTTCCAACATACCATCTTTCCTACTTACCTCTTTATAAAAGTCTGAATAAGAAGATTGAGGCAAAACTCAGAAATTTCTTCTGGAATGACATGAAAGAACATTAAAAATTGGCTCTGATAAAATAGGAGAAATTATGTAAACCTAAGGAACTATGAGTTTTGGGTATCAAAAATTTAAGCTGGCAAAATGAAGCATTAGGGGCCAAACTGACATGGAGATTATTCATAGAAAGAAACCAAAAATGGGAAAAAATTATGTTTAACAAATACCTAAATGCAGTTGATCCTTACTCCTTGTTTAGAATGAGGATCCTTCCTAAAGGATCTGAGAGCTAGAATTTTATAGTTAAAAGTAGACCCCTGATTAGCAAATATCTCACATGGGATGTTGGTAATTGTAATGAAGCTCTCTTCTAGGAGGACTCTTGGGATGGGCATCCCCCAATAGATAAAATGAGTATCCCAGCTGGTCGTAAAGACCATTTAGTCAAACTCTGGGGGTGCAAAGTCAGCAATTATTAAACCAAAAAATATATTAATGACAATATAAGCTAGGAATGGAAAACTTTAGATAATATTGACTTAGAACTAGTAGTTAAAAAGGTATATGAAAATATCATTAATAAGAGGAAAATAAAACAATTAGTGAGAAATGACAAACTTATATGGGCAGCATCAAAAGATGGAAGATATAATGTGAAAAATGGATATAAAGAAATCAATGTCTAGTCTCAAAAATGGGAAGAAGTTTCACACCCCTTAGACCTTGTTGGAACTCTTTATGTCTACCAAGGGTAGGCTTCTTTCTATGGACGACCTCTCAAAATAGGATTTTAACTGCTAACAGACTTAGAAAGATGGGCATTGAGGGGCCTTCTAGATGTGTGCTATGTAAGAAAGACAACAAAGACACAAATCATCTATTATATAAGAGTCCATATACACAACAATGTTGGGAATTGCTTAGACATATGTTGGGTTGGACCACACCCTTACCTGAAACTCTGAATGATCTACTTAAATATTGTCCCACTAATAGTAGGAGTTGTATATATGGTAACCTCTAGAATATTTGTCCTTCCATCCTGTTTGGGAAGTATGAAAAGAAAAGAATAGGAGAATATTTCATGATCAAGATATAATAGTTTGTGAGATTACTAATAAAATTGAAGCCTGTATAGTTGAAACATTAAACTCTCACCTTAGGAAAATTTCGAAGAGGAAAGATCATTTTCAAAATGGGATTGTTTTATGAAAAAAAGCTGGAAAAACCTAATTAACCCTCCACTTATGTATAAAAACAAGAATAAAGAGGCAAGGAACAAATGTAGGTGGATCCCACCCCTGATAGGATGGACCAAATTAAATTTTGATGGAGCCTCGAAAGGAAATCCTAGTATTGCTGGAATAGAATGCATCATTAATAATGACTCTAGTAATTGGATCGCTAAAAGAACTAAATTTATAAGATCAACCACTAATAACATCGTTGAATTAGAAGCACTTCAAGAAGATATCCAAATCTGCCTGGATCTAAGTATATCAAAATTGATTATTGAAGGAGACTCGCAAATTGTCGTAAATGCCATCAGGAATAGGGAGACACCAAATTGGGTTTTTAACTCCAAATTGGAAGAAGTACTATATCTTCTAGACCATTTCAAAGAAATTCAAGTTTGGCATATATTCCAAGAAAGTAATAAAGAAGTAGATTAGTTAGCAAATAAAGGAGTTGATGGCAAAAAATTCTTAATCTTTAACTGTAAGTAAACTTATCAAAAAGAAAATAGAAGTATTAAGCAAAACTAGATAATGTAACTTAAGTCCTATTAGTTAAATTAGCCTTGATGGATAATGCAGATAATAAGGATACAAATAATATAATATCACCATAACTTTTAATATATGTTAGAATTTGAGTGAGATCATTCACAAAATTTACGACTGATTGTAGTAATCTTATCCATAAAGTTAAATGAAAGAAGCATAGTGATTTCCAACCAGAAACTCAAGGATATCTAAAATGGTGTGTTTAACTAACAATAATAACAATCATTTTGAGTTGTATCACTAATCAGCAAGTTAGCAAGATGTGACCATCATCCAGAATAACAAAAGAAGAGGTTTTTACAAAGTATATAAAGATCTCGTCAATTTCGTCACACTCATCTCAGATAATGAATAGTATAAGTGATTGTAATAGAGATCATTGGAGCTTACAAAATTCAGAGAAGAAATCTAGTCATTTATTTTGTATTTAAAAACAAAAGTTGAAAGTTGGTAACCTGGGTATGCCCCTTTTAATTATGTAATAATATAGGACCATGGTCCCAAGCAAGACTGTAGGTTTCCTTTTTCGTTCTTTCCTACTAGTGCTTGCTTGAACGGAGATATTTTGATATTTTTTTATTAAATTAATATAATCAAAGGCTTTGGTCATTTACCGATCATATATTTATTTATTTTTGTTTTATTGGGGTTTTTTTTAATTATTATTTATTTGTTATGTTCATTTTTAATTATATTGAGTAAAAATTAATATTATTTAAATTTTATTTTAAAAATTATGCATTCTTTTTAACTTCAAATTTATTATACTAAACTTATGTTAGATATGGAATAGAAATCATATAAACAAAATAATGATTGTTGATTAATGATATATAACTTTAATATAATTTTTATATTAAAATAATTTCTAAATTATCATTTAGACATTCGAAAATAATATAGGACTTTTAATTTCCAATTAATAAAGGTCAAAAAGATTTATTTTCTTTCTAAATTTTTTTTTTTTTCTGATTTTTTATCATCTTTCTCTCACTTTAACTAGAATCTTTTATAAGATGAAAAGAATAGTAACACACCCTAATGCTAACAATAATATTAGTTGTGACCTCTAAACTTATGAAACCTCTAAACTTTTCTAATATAAATTATAAAAAGCGTATGTATGTTAGTTATTGATGTATTGTTATTCTTTTTACTTTGATAACAATTTGTTGTGAGAAAATGAATCTTGTTAATTGCACAAAAATATAAATATAAATAGGGATAGTAATATAATTTCAAATCATGGAATACAAATCCTTTTTAAGAACTGTCCTCTTCTATTTTTTAAAGTTTAAATACTCAATTAATATAATTAATTTTTTTAAAGCATATTATTATATATGCAAAAATCTCAACTAAAATTTGAAGTTAAACATCCTAATTAAAAAGATTGTAAAGTAATATAAATATATAGAAACATGTATATGCTAATTTTTTTTTATGATTTAATCATTCAAGTTTAAAAATAATACAACGTATTAGACGATAGTAATTTAGAGGCAAGAGCCTACAACACAACGGTAACTTGTGTGCCTCTCATGTGGGAGATCTTAGGTTCGAAATCACTTAACACATAAAAATAATTAATTATAATAAATAACAATAATTAATCTAGGCTTTGGCCATTTACCGATAAAAAAAGGAAAAAAATAGTAATTTTTTAATTAAATAGAGTTTCTAATCCATATTAAAATATTTAAAGTCTTAAAAGCATTAATATCTTAAGATTTTAAAATAATTTTTATTTTATCATAATATAATAAAATAATGTGTATTTAGATTATAAATAATATATGATACTATATTCCTAAAAGTATATTTTTTTGTTTTTCAGCCATGTCTGAATTTTATAAATTCCAATAATGAATCATCCATTTGGTAACTTTTATATCATACTCCTCATTTAATTGATTTTATTTATTCATGAGAACAGATGTCTTTATTTCTAATTCAATCTTCAAGCATTTTGTTTATCCCTTGTGCGTGAAAACAAACATTCATATTTGGTCTATGTTCATCTTCATCTCTAAGAGTTTATATTATAGAAGATTGAGTTTTTATTTGTATTGTGTATTAAATGGATTTCTGGAAGTAAGGTTTTGTTTGGACACTACTGAAAGTCATCCTAACATCCTTAATTAAGTTTTTATCATATTTTACAAGTTAGTCTGAGATGCTACGTTGAATTACACATGTTGTGGGCTGAAGAAAATTAATGTGTCTTATATGTCACCTCTTAAGATGTTTTTATATACCTTCATCTTCTGAAGAGAAATGGATTGCATGGATCTTGATTTTCAAAAAAAAAATAGTTTTTGTGTTGTATGCACACTAAATTATTAGATTGAATTGTCTTGTTTTTCTCCTTTATTTGAAATTTACTTTACCCCACTATGGGAGATGCAAGGTACATTTTCATGACCATTTTCTAGTATATGTCTCTATCTGTAGTCCCCTTTCCCATAGAAGAATGTAAGAAATTGATTGATGTGTCATATATATAAGTTAACTGGATGGATATTAGTGTCTTCTAACTTGAAAGATTTGTACCACAATTTAAACATATTTCAAAAAAACTTGTAATTTTTAAAGCATCTTATACAATACCATTTATCACTATGCTTTTGGAACATGGAATGAGTTTTACTTCTATATCTTGTAGAATTAATTCTAAAATAAGATTGTTATAAATGACTTTGAAAATAATATCCAAAGGAGATCTAAAGGTTTGTGTTGGATTAATATTGATTTCTCTTCTATACTATTAATTTGATTTATTTTAGTTATGCAATGTTATATTTTGAAATAGTTTTTTCTTGTTCATTTGGGTTTTTTAATATTTAAACTGTTATTTTTTTGCCATAATGAAAGAAAGATCTTTGTAAGTTAGTCTACTAGGGATTAATTCTTGTTGGGTGTAAGGATCTAACATTGAAGAAGATATGAGGCTGAAATTGCACCCTAAGAGAATTTGGTAGAATGGATGCCCCTTAATCCTTGACTCTTAGTTGAAGAGTTTTAGCTATTGCCTAGTGCTCCTGTATCAGATAGCTAAACTGATTTCATAGAGGACCTCCATCAAAAAAAAATTATGAAAATATATTTCTTTGACCAAAACCCCATTATAATTATGTCCACTTTTCCTCCCCATCTTCAACATTTCCCCTCAAAGTACAAAATATATCACTCCTATCGACTTATCATTGCACTTACAAAAATGTGCAACAACTAGTATTATAAATTGGTAAAACAAGTATATAATATGTTTTTAAAAATTGTCTATCATGAATTTTGACAATTTATTAATAAACTTAAGTATCATATTGACAGTTTTATAAAATAAAAAATGTCAATCGATATGGTCAAACACATTTTTAGTCTATCATATACGGCTCAAAAGTGAAAAAATAGTCAATACGGTCATCAAATTCCAGGCATGGATAAAAGAAATGCTTTACAACTCCACATTCTATGAATCAACATTCAACTCCTTTATATACATTTGATGGTGAGTCAAAAGAGAACATTTACTTCTTCACTTGTAATTTTTTACTTTGATTTTAATTCCGATCTTCTCACCTTTATTTTATTAAAGTGAAAAGGAAACCAAGAGATTGAAAAGATAGTTGTTTTTAATAACCATTCATTTTCCTTTATTGGTCTTGCCTTCAAATTAATATTAATTTTTAAGACAAAAATGATAAACTCTACAATATACAAATCTTGAAAAATAGAACTAGCTACAATTGCATGCTTTTATACATGCAACGACGAGCCAATAGAAATGATATAATTTATATTATATAAATAAATTGATCACTCAAAATTTTTCCTTAATTAGCTGATAGGCTTTTAATGTGGGACAATTCTTGTACTTTTTGTCTAAAAAATTTGTCTCACATCATGAAACTACTTTAAAAGCCACAAAACAACCATTAGAAACCCATGAAATCATTGTTGGAATATTCAAATATGGAAAGAGTACTTATGAGAGGGGGGGTGAATCATAAGTATCACACTTTAGCCAATAAAAATTTTAACTGAAAGTAAACTACACGCATGTAAATACATCAAATAAACATGTAACAAAACACATGCATCAATAACACTTAACATTGGAATTTGGTAACCCAGAAACCCTCCAGGAATAAGAAGGTAAAACTGGCGTGGGGATGATACCCACAAAAATTACTGCAACAACATTGTTCAACCACTTCTGATGGTTTGCCCTATTAAAGGCCTACCCTGTTAAAGACTTTACATTGTGTCAATAGTGATATGGTTAGAGGCTTTCAAACACTTAACATGAAGTGTTACCCCGTTAAAGGATTTTGTCACCTAGTTAAAGGATTTATCGAAATAGTTGTTAAGCTAACCTATCACCATAGGATTTTCATTCTAATACAATTGCTAGAGAGTATTAGGTACAATAAACCTAACTAATTACAATCCTTGATTGTTGATTGCAAGCACTTGTTCTACTTTCTCTGATCTGGATTCTTGTGTGATCTGATAATTCTCACTTCTGAAAATAGAATTCCTTGCGAACCCTTGTATATCTTCTCATACCTCTCATCTCTTACATTTTACAATGAAATTTTGTCTTCCTTATAAAGACATTTGAAGATTTAGGGTTAGGTATGGATCTACGATCCATATTCAATCTTCATTTTCCGCTCAATACTTATCTTTTGTTGATTGGTTGCATGCCTTTAGCATTTTTCTTATTGGTTGCATGCAAATTGCATAGGAAAAATAAAAGATTCGATCTCATCATTAAATCCTTCGAGATTTACCTTATGTCAGCTATAAAAACTGTTTGCATCATAGTTTGTGCAATTACAAACTCTTATGCTGATCTACTGAGTTACTCGGCTCCTGAAGTATTGTTGATGCTCGGCACATGTTATTTCCTGGATAGCTCGGCACCTTAACAAAATTGTATTACTCGGCACCTTATGTTACTCGACACTTGTTAACACTCGGCACTAATCTTCACTCAGTATCTGATCTTCACTCAGCATCTGATCTTCACTCGGTATCTGATCTTCACTCGGCATCTGATCTTTAGTCGGCATCTAAAAATTACTCGGCACATGAAGATCACTCGACATGCATGATGTACTCAGCATCCAATATGGAATATGATTAAGTGTGTTGGCACTCAAGTGTCAAAAACATTATGATGTTAACAATCTCCCCCTTTGACATGAGTGACAAAAACACTTAACTGACCTTATAAATACATTTACTTAATCTGATTGGTATGTACATATTGAGAACTTTGATCAAAATTTGTGACTTACAATCTTGAAATATATACCTCAAAAATTTTGTAACTCCCCCTGAGTTGATTGTGCCTTATCTGTATATCAATGCTCCTCCTTTGTTTTTGTTTGTATCTGTTCTCTCCCATTAATTTATCTCATATCTGTATCTCTCCTTATTAATCTGTTTCTCCCCCTATTTGATCTATATCTCCCCCTTGTTGACACTTATGTCAAAGAATGTTTAAGGGTTAAGACCGTATTTGGCCAAAAATGTGCTATTTACCTCCATAATCATTCTGAGAGCTGCATCCCAATTGTTCAAAGCAATTTCTAGTGACTTATGCTGGATAGCAGTCTCGGCAGCAAGATGAATAAGTCCATCTAATGTAGAAATATTTGGATCTTTCTTGAGTACATTTTTAGCATATACTTGCTCTTTATGGAGTATCTCTAAATGTGGGGTAATGGAGGACTGGAGCTGTATTACTTTGGCCTTAATATTAGCCTCATCTGCTGTTAAGACAGCTATTTCTTTGTGAGTGTGAAGCGATTGAGCAAAATGCTTCTCACTATGAGCTAGATCACTTGGTAGCTACATGCTTGAAATGCTTAAATTTCTTTCCAAGCTCAGTATTTTTTGGCTTGTTTCTTCTGTGAAGTATGAAAAATCACACAACTTTTTATACAGTGAGAATATATTCTCAAGTACCTTCTTCACCTTATCAATAAGCTTTGCCAATTGTACTTGTGAAAGTGTGATTTGTCTTGATATTTTCTCATTTACTTTCCCTTGAAATTTTCTTTCTAACCATTCCATAAGTTTTGCATTGGTTTCTAGGTCTTCATTTGTCACCTGTTCAACAATATCTGTTAGTTGCTCTGTGATATGCTTTGACTCATCCGGTGATTGCAAACTGAAGGCATCCATAAAGATGTCCTTGATCTCATAAAGTGTTTGCTTATTTTTATACTCTTTCCTGAGTATTTCCTAGCTTTTCCTTCTATTTAGTGCATCCTGCACCTCATTGATTTGATCAATGGTTATTGATTTTGAGTCATATCTCGGTATGACTATCTCTTCATCTAATTTAGGGTCTCCATAGTGAAGTACCCTTGCAACTCTGGTAGTACTAGATGATGGTGCTGAAATCTGCAATGGCTGGTGTGAAGGAGTTCCCAAGGTAGGCAAATTTATTAATGTTTGAATTGCCTCATGTTCTTTAGGGGTTTTTACTATTTCCTCCTCCTTCTATCTACCATGATCAATTATTGTTATCTATGGAAGTGCACTTTGTATTTGTTTTGTAGGATCAGATGTAATAGTCTGTCCTGTTTGTTCTATACCTTTTTCTACAGCTGCACTTTGCTTTTGTCTTGCAGTATCAATTATACTTGTTGGTATTTCAAATTGACTACTACTAGTTGTGATAGAAGGTGGTTCTTGTGTATTCACCTTATCTTTAACTGTACTTTCTACTAGTTTCTGTAACTCATCTATACTAACCAATACTAGATCTGCACATAATATTACTTGTTGTGTTGATTGGTCAAGAATTCTTTTCAGATCTTCTATAGTTAATGGATTGATATTCTGACCAGAAGTATCAGGAACATCAGTAATTGTTATAGTATCTGCAGGTGAGATGGATGCTTGTGGAGGGCTAGGAGGTGGCAATTGTGTGTCTTTCACACTCTGTTCTGGTTGCTGCACTTGCTCAGTTGTTGCCATTGTATCCTATTTTTGTACCTCTTCCTCCTCTCTATCTTTCTTTTCTTCTTCTCTTTTCTTTTCTTCTTCTTCTTTCCTCTTTTGTTCTCTTCTCTTTTCTTCTTCTTCTGCCCTTTTTCTCCTCTCCTCTATTGGTACAGCAGCTTCTTCCTTGTATTATTCCTCAAGAAAATCTTCAATCCTTTTGTACAAATTCTTCCATGATTTCACTGTTCTTTGAATAATTTTTTCTATTCTATTTTGAAGTATAAAGAATGCCCTGTATTTGGGTGTAAACCTGTTATTATGCCTTTTGACTGCTTTGCTGACTTGTTCTTTGGTCAAATTCGGCAATACACTGGCTAGGGTTGATTCCCTCATCTCCTTCTCCATTTTTAAGCAAAAATGACATCTATCTTCTATAATTTTTGACAACTCCTTTGGCAATTGACCATCTAGTTCAAGTGGAGTGTACTTGAACTGTGCCATCATTCCATACACTGTTTCTTCTATCTTATTTTTTTCTTCTTTTGTAAATTTACTAAAATCAACTTTATTTAAATTATTCACGTCACCACTTGCAATCTTTTTACATAGGGTATCAACTAATGAATTACTTACCTCTTCTGTTTGCTCTTCTTCATCAGTGTCAGGTTGAGCCACATACCTTCTTCTTTTCCTTGGCTCTTCCTGTGATTCCTTGACTTGTTTCTTCTTGGTAACTTCCTCTTTAGGCTTTTGAGTAGAGGCTCTTGTTGATGCTCGCGTTGTTGATTTTTGAGGTGATGGAGTGGCAGCTATCTTTGATTTGGGCTTGGCTGAAGGCTGTTCTGTTGCCTTTCTCTTCTTTGGCTCGGCTTCAGTTGGTGCTTCCTTGGCTTCTTCATCCTCTGCACCTTCCTCGTTGTCTTCTCCAAGACCTTGAGTTAGTTCCATTGGCCCTTGTTCCTGCTCATCTTCATCCTCACTGTCATCTTCTTCTTCTTTTGCCTCAGCCTCAATTTCTTTGCCAAACTTCTTCTTGATCTTCTTGATTAATTTATCTTTCTTCTTCAATGTAGAAGCAATTTTTAATTCCATGTTTATTTTTTATCTTACCACATCATAAGTGCCAAAATGTGGTGCATTTTTATCTGCTTCCTCTGCAAATAATGCAGTTATTGTTGTTGATGCCTCATCAATATTGATTTCGTATCCAAATGGCCTTAGCCATCTTACCCTTGGTATTATTGCTTGAATGTAAGTAAAATCTATGTCAACTAAGAAACATATGTCATTAGTATGCTTTTCTACTAAGGAAATTGGTATCCTTGACCTTTGCTTCATGGATTTCTTGAAATCCTCAAAATAACTTGTCATCAAGGTATCAAAATTTTCTCCCATTTGCTCTATATATTCATTAATTTGTGCAATAATGGTTCTGTCCTTCCTCCATGCTACTTTACCAAAAGAAGGAAATTCATTCTATACATAAAAGAATATGCAAACTAGAATTGCTCCAAATTTGCATTGTGTGCCCTTTGTTCTTCTTATAGCAGCTAGGTTTTAATTGATCTGTTGCAATTGCAGTTCTGCAAGATCATAAGTATGATCCTTTTTCACCAATTTGTAGCCTACATCTACTGCAATGCATGGTACACTGTTGAGTCTACTGGATTGATAGAATTTGTGACCAATGACTCTAACAGCAAATTCTACTAGTGGATCCTGTATGGTATGAATTGTCATTCCTCTTTTGTTCCATTGTGCACCAGTATTCCTTTCAATGACCTCCTTCAATTCACTTCTTAGGGTTTTTTACCGATCTAGGGTTGGGTACCCTGTTACTCTATGTATAATTTCCTTTGTCAATTTGATGGGCATATCTTCTAACCACAAGTTTCCACCATGGATTCTGCTCAATACAAGTCTAATCCATTCAGTTTTGAATACGGTGGGAAAACTTAAAACTCGGGTCAAACCCTTCCTTTCAATGATTTTAAATTCTTCTTTCAGTACTCCATCTACACAGAGTTTATCATAAGCTTGTCTAATTTCCATGTCTCCTAGAGCTCCTATCTTGCAATTGTAACATTTCCTCACATCTTGAACCATTACAACTTTTGGGGGAATATGGGAGAGAGCTCCTGCTGGGTCATTTTTGTAGGTAACTTTAGAAATAGGGCGGAAATTAGGTTGCTTCACTTCATTTGAAACTAATTGGACTTCAAATGACTCTTTTTCTTGGGTTTTCTTTGAACTTGATGCCATTTTTGTGAACTAGGGTTTATACAACAAATGGGTATTAAACTATGTAGCTCGACACAAACGAAAATACCTTTAGATCGATGAAAAATGTGTTGAATGAGGTTGCAATCTGCTTGAAATACTAGATTCTTGCTATGAAGTCGCTCAACTCTCTTTCTTCTCCTTTGCTTCTTGATCGTGATGCAAAAAATTGATTGAAATCATGATAATATACCCTAATTTTATCGCATTGAATGCTCAACTGCCAACTTGGCTTCTAAAGAAATTTTGACCTAACTCAGCTTCCATTATTTCCATTTTACTCAACTTCCATTGGAGTTATCCAACTCGACATCAATTTTCAGCTCGGTCGCTGTTGGGAGCTCGGCATTTGTTTTAACTCGGCATCCAAAGGCAGCTTGGCATCAACATTTAGTTTTTGTCTTGACATCTTGTTTCATGTAGATTTATACTTTGCTTAGCTTCTTTGTCTTGGGACTGATGTATGATATAGCTTTGTATATCAGTCCTGTGTACTTCTTGTGCTTAGTTTGATGAAGTATGATCACTTGACCCATTGGGTTAAGTGATCCCTCCACTTGATGTGTTGCACTCTTCCTTCTTTTTCCAAGTCTTATTCATTTGCCCTCTTATCTTTTCAACATCAATATTTTGTTTTCCTTTGTTATCTTCAGTCTTAGGTGCTTTTGATCTTGTAGGACAGTTTCTGCTGATATGACCAGTTTTCAAACAACTGAAACATGTAGTTTGATTCAACCATCTTTTATAGTTTCCTTTGAAATGTGTTCATATACAGTTCTGTGGTATATGTCCATATTCTTGACAATAGTGACAACTGTACCTAGTGTTGTAATCCCAATGATAATGACTTCCATTCCCTTTTATTTTTGCTGGTTGATTTGATGTCCACATAGGTTTTGATCTGCATTCAAATGCCCTATGTCCATACCTTTTGCAATTATAACAATGTCCATCAAATTTTTGAGTCCTTGTGACATTGGATCTGCAATTTTGTGTCATATGTCCTTGCATGTTGCACTTGTGACAGAAACTTTTGGGTATGTTTGATTGATTGAATCTTCTGCTCCTGCACACATTAGTTGTATGTCCCTTCTTATTACAGTAATGACAAGTGGATTTTGAATTCTTACCTTTGTCACTTCTTTTTTCAGCACTCTTTGATGATTCCCCAACTTCAGTGCTATTGTATCCTAGTCCTGATGTATCATGGGCAGATTTTGGTGATTTCAGCAACTGTTCAAAATACTTGATTGCTTCACTTGATTTGTTGAGATTCTCTGCTACCTCTTTTTCTCTGTTCAATTCATTCTTCATTTTTTCATTCTGCATCTTCAAGGTAGAGATCTCAATATCCTTTACATTGAGTTCATGATGAAGGTTCATCATTTGGGCAAGTGTATCCATCTGCATGTTTGAGATCCTTGTCAGTTTAGTACATTTTTCTTCAAGTCTGTTTGCAAGATTTCTTTTATCATTTTCCAACATCACTTTATCTTCAACTGCTCTTTTCTTGTGTTCAGTAATTTCACATATCATTATGGCCTGTGATTCATGTTCCATCTTGAGAGATCTTATCTCCTCCGCTTGAATTTTGTTTTTCTCCATCAGTTCTGCTATTGCTGCATCAAAATCTTTAGTGTCTCCACTGGAAAATATGTTGGTGGTATCAATCTCCTTGTAGTGTATATCATTTTCAGCTATGGCTAGATCCTTCCTCTTTTTTAATGAGTTTCTCAACTTATTTTTGAATTCCTCCAAGCTATGCAAAGCAAGTTGCACATCTATCATGTGATTTTCGATGATCTTTCCAAGTTTGAAAGCTTCCATCTTTAGATCTTTTCCTCCAAGTTGTTAGGCTTTTTCCTTAAGAGAACCTGGATTAAGCTCTGATACCAATTGTTGGAATATTCAAATATGGAAAGAGTACTTATGAGAGGGGGGGGGGGGGGGGTGGGGGGGGGTGAATCATAAGTATCACACTTTAGCCAATAAAACTTTTAACTGAAAGTAAACTACATGCATGTAAATACATCAAATAAACATGTAACAAAACACATGCATCAATAACACTTAACACTGGAATTTGGTAACCCAAAAACCCTCTAGGAATAAGAAGGTAAAATTGGGGTGGGGATGATACCCACAAAAATTACTGCAGCAACATTGTTCAACCACTTCTGATGGTTTGCCCTGTTAAAGGCCTGCCTTATTAAAGGCTTTACACTGTGTCAATAGTGATTTGGTTAGAGGCTTTCAAACACTTAACATGAAGTGTTACCCTATTAAAGGATTTTGTCACCTAGTTAAAGGATTTATCGAAATAGCTGTTAAGCTAACCTATCACCATAGGATTTTCATTCTAATACAATTGTTAAAGAGTATTAGGTACAATAAACCTGACTGATTACAATCCTTGATTGCTGATTGCAGGCACTTGTTCTGCTTTCTCTGATCTAGATCCTTTTGTGATCTAATAATCCTCACTTCTGAAAATAGAATTCCTTGCGAACCCTTGTATATCTTCTCATACCTCTCATCTCTTAAATTTTACAATGAATTTTCGTCTTCCTTATAAAGACATGTGAAGATTTAAGGGTAGGTATGGATCTACGACCCATATTCAATCTTCATTTTCTACTCAATAATTATCTTTTGCTAATTGGTTGCATCCTTTAGCATTTTTCTTATTGGCTGCATGCAAATTGCATAGGAAAAATAAAAGATTTGATCTCATCATTAAATCCTTCGAGATTTACCTTATGTCGGCTGTAAAAACTGTTTGCATCATAGTTTGTGCAATTACAAACTCTTATGCTGATCTACTGAGTTACTCAGCTCCTGAAGTATTACTGATGCTCGGCACATGCTGTTTCCTGGATAGCTCGGCACCTTAACAAAATTGTATTACTCGGCACCTTATGTTACTCAGCACTTGTTAACACTCGGCACTAATCTTCACTCGGTATCTGATCTTCACTCGGCATCTGATCTTCACTCAGTATCTGATCTGCACTCGATATCTGATCTTCACTCGGCATCTGAAAAATACTCGGCACATGAAGATCACTCGGCATGCATGATGTACTCGGCATCCAATATGGAATATGATTTTGTGGTAGTCAGAAAATATGTTCACGTTAAGAAAATGTAGTCCAACATCATTATTATTATTTTAAAAAACTTTTCTTATCTATTTTTTAATGAGTAAAATAATTATTACTAATTATATTTTTTATTAATCAATTTGAAAATTAAAATAAACAATAGCATTGTATAAAATAATAGTAGAATGGATAAAAATTAATTGTATAAAACCTAAAAATTAAATTTTTTAGGTAAAAAAGATATGTTTTTTTTTTTAATAAATTATACTATAATAAGTTTATTTTGTCTTTAATTTTATTATTCTTTTAGTAATCAAAATAATAAAAAGAAAATTAATTAATTAAAATAATTTTATAAAAAAAATTATTAATTAAAAACAACAATATTCTTGAGTGAATAGAATAAAAATAAATAAAAGTAATGATAACATTTAAATAATATCTTCAAGACTTTAAATAGTAAATTTAAGATTAACTTTTATATCAAGAATTAAATAAATACTTTCCTGACTTTTTATTCTTATAAAAAAAAACTATCATTTATTTCATTAATTTAAACAAATTTAATATATTAAAGTCAAGATTACTTTTTTAATCAAAAATTAAATAAATATTTTTATTATAATAAAAATAAATATTATATATTTAATTAATTTAAAAAATCTCAATAAAATTTTCATTAATAGAAAAGGTTTGTTTATTTTTATCGGTAAGAGGCTGAAGCCAAGGTTAATTATTATTACTTGTTGTGATTAATATTGTGTATTTAATTAGAATAAGATTGCTCTGACAAAATGACAAAAAAAACGAAATCATATTTTAAGTTCAGTCGCCCTTCACGAAATTTGTCATGTACCAACAGAAGACTACTCCCCAATCTCCTTTGGCGACCAAAAATAAATTTGAAGTTCTTACACAGTCAAAATCAAGGAAAGGAGATACTAGCAAAGCAAATAACAATAGCTTTGAATCATTTGTTCAACAACACACCAATCGAATCACGAAAATTTGCGGAAACCAATCTCACAGGAAAAAAGATGGCTGGCAACCAGTGCAGAGAAGGAAAAATTGGCCACGATTTCGACAAAAATCAGATGTCACAGAAGAAAAAACCTCAAAGCAAAAATCCTTCTATTGCCAATCAAATTCTGCAACAAAATTTGAGCCTAACCCTAGCTCTAAGTTGAAGGAGAATTTCTATCAGAAGAAGCACCCTAACAAGCCTCGATGGACATCAGAAGTAAATGCAATCCCTCTTGGAAAGCAATCAAAAAATTTTACCATAAACTCAAAGGCCCCACTGAAGCAACCCTATGAGAATAATCAACGAATTAACAATATTGATAGTAGAAAATTAGTATACATACCTCCGCATCAAAAGATGGATTAACCAATGCACAAAGAAAGGATTAGAGCTGGACCTAAACAAATCTTCACCAGTTAGAATCCCCCAGGTGAAGAAATTATCATAAGAAACCCTTATAATGAAAAAAGATGGAAGAACTGTGAGGACAAGGGCATCTATATGTATTGGAATGGTCCGCCAAGGAAGAGATCCAGGCTGGTACACATCATTTCCATGATTTGGGGCTACAATGTAAGTACCCTAAACTCCTTTGCAGATAAATTCTGGTTCATTTTATGTAGAAATATTAAGGACAAGGAAGAAATTTTGAAATTTGATACACTATTTTACAAAGGACACCATATTAAATTTTTAAAATGGCAACCTAATTTCAACAAAAACCATATTGAAAGTATGGTAACAATCAAATGGATGGAAAGCAATGAAATCCCATCAAAATTAATGGAAGAAAACACCATTAAAAAAATTGGTAACTCACTAGGAAATGTAATTGGATTTGAAGATAACCTAAATAAAGCTAACAGGATTAGGGTTTTGGTTAAATCTGATCAAAATCAACCAATAAATAGGAAGATCATTACAAATCAATCTATATATAAATTAACTTCTGAAGAATAGTTGGGAGAAATATACAAACTATTAGATGCTAACTTTGCTAAATCATATATCATTAATAACATCAAAGATCATTTAAAAACCAAAAAGAATATAGGCAAGATAACAAGGAGAAAGGAAATGGATATTGCAAAAACTCCATTCCTACAAGAAGTAGGAAAATCATTTGAGAAAAGATCCCCAGATAGCAGAATCACACCAATAACAAATGAAGAAAATGTGGATAAATCAAGAGAAACAGAAGAAGAAGAGCAAATCAGTTATCAGCATTCACTTAGTAAATTCAAGAATTGCAAGGATTGTCAAATAGAAAAAGAGGTCATTGAAGAAATGGAATTAAATATAGTTAATTTAAATCAGCTTCACCATGAAATTCTACTAATGACTTAATAGATCAGAGTATATTAGCAGAAAAGTCACATAAGGAACATAAAGGGAAAGAGATTCAAGCTTCCGAATCAGAAGGCACATTAGGAACAAGTGCAAATCAGATTCAAGAAATGAATTTGGAGGAAGAATTGATCCACATTGGATCTATTGAACTTAGATTAAAGGACCAAAGGACAGAAAGCAGAGTAGAACAAGTTTCAAAAACACTGCAAGAAACGGCTAATCAAAATAATGAGTCTGAGCAAGAAGTTATCATTCCACCAAAAAATTCAGCACAATGGAGCAATATAACTATCAAAAAGAAAGGAAAGAAAAGAATTTACAAGTTTTGGCAAACTCCTAGTAATGGGAAAGACATGTTTGTATCAGATAGAGAGGATAATGGATCAGTCTCAAAAGTAACTCCAAATTCAGAATGTATAGAATCCATTAGGGGTTACGAAAAAATAAACAATCACACCACCATAGAAGTTCATAAAGAGAATGAGGCATTAAAGTGCACCCAAACAAGAATAGGTGAGAATCAGCAAATTAGTAATCTGTTAATCACAGAAATAATCTCAGAGGATTTGCAGGAGGGGGAGGTCTCTTCTATAGTAGAGAAGGTATTAGATGAGCAAAACCTTGACAAAATAGGCATTGCTATGAATCAAGAAGGATTGAAAACTCCAATTTGTGGAAAATCTAAGCAAAAACATGGAAGGAAATCACTTAAAGAACTTAGAGAGGCAGTAGGGAAGGTTAAGGACCAGACAAAGATCTCTGATATACTGAACAATGGGAAGGGGAAGTTCCTTCCCAAAGAACAATGAGGATAACAACTTAGAATGCTAGGGGTCTTAACACGCCTAGCAAAAAATGCTTCCTAAAGCATAACCTCACCCTTTTTGACTCAGACATCTTATTATTACAAGAAACCAAACTTAGCAAAGAATAAGGATTAAAACTAAATTAGAAATTGGGAAAATGGAAATCAGAATTTCAGCAGTCATAGGGAGCTTCAGGAGGATTAGGGATGATTTGGAATCTCTGACAAATCAATATTGAATTACTCTCCCTTCAAGTAAATTGGATGGGAATGAGAGTTATCAGCACAAAATAAAACCTACAAATAATAATAATCAATGTATATGGACTGACTTCTACAGAAGATAAGCAGACAGTTTGGAATGAGATCAATTTTTTCCTTAATTCAATGCCACAGGAAATAGCTATCATAGGTGGAGATTTCAATGTGGTCTCAAGCATGGAAGAAAAATGAGGGATTAGTCAGGCTAATAAAGCTATGGAAGGATTTAAAAATTGGATTCAGAAGGACTCTCTCCTGGACATCAAAACTAAGAATGGAATCTATACATGGAATAATCGTAGGAAGGGGTTTTGTTACATAGCTGAAAGATTGGATAGATTTCTTCTAAAGGGTGAATTAAATATGGATAATCTGATCATAGAAAAAATATTACCTATGGCAGGATCTAACCATTTTGTAGTGAAAATGGAAATCAAAGAACAGAGTAAACCTAGTAGAAATCCTTTCAAATGCGAGAAAATTTGGTTTATGGAAAAAAGCTTTATGGATCAGATCAAAGATTGGTGGCAGGAGGATTAGTTTGAAGGATCAAAATTGCCTAGTCTCCAAACTAAAAAATTTAAAACATAAGATTTTAAATTGGAACCAGTTACATTTTAAAAATATTTTCAAAGAAAAATTAGACATAGAAGATAAAATGAGCAAATTAAATAAGGAAATTATTATGAAAGGAATGAATAATGAATCATATCTATTAGAGAAAGAATACCTCTTAAAACATGAAGAAATTCTAGCAAAAGAAGAAATGTTCTAGAGGCAGAAATCTAGAGAAAAATGGCTCCTAGAAGGAGATCGTAATACAAAAAAAATTCACAAAAGCACCATTAACAATAGAAATTATATTAATATAACCAAAATTATAAACCTAGAGGGGGAGCAAACCGAAAACCCAGTAGAAATTGCTGAAATTTTTACAGAATTCTTTTATAACATGCTTAATAACTTTGGCTCAATTTTCCCAAGAGGAAATGTTGAAGCATATTCCCAAGCTGATCTTTGAGGAGGATAACAAATTACTTAACAAACCTATTTCTCTTATTGAGGTTAAGACTGCACTCTTCAGTATGAACCCAGATAAATCCCTGGGTCCTAATGGCTTCCTAGCCTTCTTCTTTAAAAAATGTTGGGATATTCTAGGAGAGGATTTATGGAAAGCATTAGAAGAAACTCATAAAGGTGGATCCATTTTAACTGAAATCAATCATACTTTTTTAACTCTTATTCCTAAAAAGCATGAAAGTGTAGCACCTGGAGATTTTAGGCCTATTGCATTATGCAATACTATCTACAAAGTGTTCTCGAAAATTCTAGCTAATTGTCTCAAAAAAAATTTGCCTAAACTTATCTCAGAAGAACAAACAGGATTTTTCCTTGGCAGATCTATTCTCGATGGTATCTCAATCATACAAGAAACTATCCATTCAGCATTAAAAAATAAAGAAGCTTGTATGCTACTTGAACTTGATATTCAGAAGGCATACGACAAGGTAGATTGGAGATTTCTTTGTAAAACTTTAGAGGCCTTTGGCTTCTCCAAACAATGGATTAACATTATTTTTCAATGTATTTCAACCCCTAAAATCTTGATTCTTATCAACAGTACCCCAGAAGGTTTCTATAATATCTCAAGGGGCATCAAACAAGGAGACCCAATATCTCCTTTCCTATTTATCATTATGGCAGAAGCATTTGGAAGGCCTATCAAATGGAGTTAAAAATACCACTCACCAATAATTTGTTGATGACACAATTCTTGTTGGAATGAGCACTATGGAAGAGGTTGATCACATGCAGAACATTTTGAACACATACACAAACGCATCTAGGCAAATGATCAATGCCAAAAAATCAAAAAAAATCTTTTTAAACATTGACATTGAAGTTGAAAATCTAATCTGTCAAAAACTAGGATTTAAAAAAGGAAAATTCCCATTCAGATACCTAGGGATTTATCTTGATAAGAACAAGCACACTAATTCTGGTTGGGAGCATATTCTTAGGAAATTAGACAACGAAACTAAATCTTGGAAAGGTAGATGGTTAACAAAGGTAGGAAGAGCAACAAAGATTAAAGTAGTGTTGGCAACTATCCCTTCCTACCAAATGTCATGTTCTTATCTTCCAAAACACATCAACTCTAAATTGGAAAGTAAATTATGAAATTTCTTCCAGAAAGGACTGGAGGACAAGAAAAAAATAGTGTTAATTAGTTGGATTAAAGTTTGTAAACCAAAAGTATATGGAGGATTAGGTATCAAGAACCTTGAATGGCAGAATGAAGCATTAGGAGCTAAACAAGTTTGGAGACTTTATCAAGAAAGAGACAGGAAATGGGAAAAAATTCTATACAATAAATATCTTCATCCTTTAGATAAAACTTCGTTATTTAGAATTGATTCTCCCCCTAAAGCATCAGCCAGCTAGAAATTTCTTCTGAATAATCACAGGTTGATTTCAAAATATCTTACTTGGGATATAGGGAATGGAGAGGAAGCTTTGTCCTAGGAAGACTCTTGGAATGGAAACCCTCCTTTGATTAAATTCAAATTTCTCTCTTGAAACTATAACACAACTAAAAACTTTATGAGGAACAAAAGTAAAAGATTATCTAGAGGAATCTAAATCAGATTTGGGTAAGGTATGGAAATGGAAATCAATCTCTGAATATGACATCAATATGGAGGATAGGGATAAATTGGAATTATTATTAAAATCCTAGACTATTGCATTTAAAGGTAGGGAGGATAAACTTATATGGGCTGCATCAAAGGACGAAGCCTATAAAGTCAAAGAAGGATATAGGATGATTACAAACTCTCAGCAATGGGAAATTAGTACCCTTCCTTTGAGCCTATGTTGGGATCCAACAGGTCTTCCTAAAGTAGGAATGTTCCTCTGGACAACTATGTATAAGAAAATATTAACAGAAGATAGGATCCGAAAAATGGGATTTGAAGGGCCATCTAGATGTTCCCTTTGTAAAGAGGAAGAAGAAAATGCAGAACACCTCTTATTCTCATGCGAATTCTCTCAAGAATGCTAGAGATGGCTTCAAAGGAAACTCAATTGGTCCTCCCCGTTAGCAGGTAATTGGGAAGATCATTCGATGAGATGGACCAAAGAGGATCCAAAGAAAATATACGGTAAATTTTGGAACATATCTCCGGCTATAGCCCTTTGGGAAATTTGGAAAGAATGCAATCGCCGAATCTTTTCAAACCAATATCTTTTAGTAACAGCCCTATTCTTGAAAATAGAAGTAGCAATTTTGGAAGTAATGAACAACAATCTCAGAAAGAGACCTAGAGAAGAGGATCCTTCTCTGGTTGGGATGCAAAAATTAAAAAGAAATGGCCATTATTAATCAATCCCCCCTTATTCTATAAAAAGAAGAATGACCTTGCTAGACTCTCTTGCAAATGGGAGCCTCTCCCACCTGGATGGAAGAAACTGAATTTTGATGGGGCTTCAAGAGGAAATCCTGGTAAAGCAGGAATAGGATGTATCATAAGAGATGAATCAAGTGACTGGATTGTTAAAAGATCTAAATTATTGGATACGGCATCCAATAATATTGCTGAACTTGAAGCTGTAGAAGAAGGAATTAGCCTATGTATTAAATTAAATATTAAAAAACTTATAATAGAAGGTGATTCCCAAATCATCATTAATGCTCTCCTCTAAACTAGAAGCAATTATAAATTCTCTTTCAGTATTTGAAGATATAAGATATACTCACATTTTTAGAGAAGGCAAGAAAGAGGCCGATTCATTATCCAATCTTGGTACCAATGGTATTAATTCTTTAACATTCAATTATTATTAGAACCTCACAACTATGTCAGATTAATCATTTTCTTTCTAACTTCGATGTTGTAGGGTGATCTCACACATATTGGATAGAGTACCTTTTATGGGAAATCCCTCACCTTAGCCTTGAAATCCTTTCAATATGATGATTTTGTGAGGAGATACTTAATCATTCGCATGCCTTCTCCATTATTAGACATCTAGAAATTTCAACTCCTCCTATTTATCAGTAATGTTGGGGCTATTTTACAATACATTCTCGTAGAGTTTGGTTTCAGCAATAAAATAGTTAGTGATATAGGCTGGGTAATATGGACTCCAACATTAGTCTGTTTCATGCTTATGAAAATCGCACCATGGCTTTCTGTGGGCCGATTACTCAAGAGCGATGGAATAGGATCTTGAGGCCCATAGATGATATGAGCCATATAGCACTCAGTTGAGCTTTAGGAGAAGGAATTTTCAACTATGATTACTCATGGAGGACTAATAGTGACATAGTAGGGCTTTGGGTAGGTTTCTTGGCTCAGGAAGGGATTGAAAAATGGGACATTATTAGGATTACCTACAATATTTTTGATCCTTGCTAGTTAGTGGGACTGGAAATTGCTATCGCAAACATTGATGCTTGACGCCACATTCCTCTCCCAAAGGCATACATGGAATTCAAAGTTAATAGTCAGGAAATGGGAAGGAGCTCGAGACGCCCTTGCATGGTAATTAGGGATAATATCCAATTTTTCAATGAGTGGCCGCATATGGAGAAGAGTATCAATTTTCTGTTGAGATGGAGGGGCATTATCGAAGATCTAGGAAGGGATTGGTTAACTAATTACCTAAGGGCGTATGATGCCTATATCCATCTGGATGTGGATTTCAACAACATGGAGGATGTGGAATTTTGTATTCCAAATTATGACAAAACCAGCAGGGGTAGGTCAACCTATGAATTCCCCCCAAGATCAAAGGCAAGTTCTCTGCATGAAGCATCGAAAATCATAATGGTTTTCAAAAAGTATGACTAAATCATCTCTTGGGTCATTTTGTATATTAACCAGACCCAAATTTTGGCTTGTAGCACTATGTTTTAAGTTAGGGTGCCTCTATAGATAAGTCATTCCTACTATAACATCAAACGAATCTATTACTAAACACCTTCTACTTTAGTGTCTTTTTCAATATAAGTTGGGATATGGTTTTTAATGTACATATAAACATATATTAATAAAAATCATTTTTAGCTATTATTCAGCCTCTTGTATGTGGTTATGGTGTTTACATTTTAGCTCTTTTGATCAAATTTCAGTATAAATTTTGATAGAAATCCTCCTCCTGGCCAGGGCTTTATGCTAATTGGTTTTAATCTGAATCTTAATTCATGTATCAGTGTTTTCAATATGAAATCTAGAGTATCTCTAAATATATTGTCGATGTGTTTTTGACTTGCTCTCCCCTGGGATTCAACTTATTCATTTAATTTGGAAATAATCTTCTTTTAATTGAGCATGAAAATTAATCATGTTAAGATAAGTGGAATTCGTTCCCCATCTGTACTTTAATTATTGATTTCACAAATACTAAGATAATTAATTTAATTGCAAATCAATATAATTATGCTAAAAAAGATCAATTAATAATTATAAAGATTAATTAAAATTATAATAGAATCAATTAATTAACCTACTGCATTAACTTCTTCATGACTCAATATATCATTTTGAGATGGTTCCCTTGGCTCCATATTAAATTTTATTGTTTTAGGTTTTCATTAACACTTAACATTTGTTGATGGTGGTGAATTTAGATAGATGTGGATTATTTTTTCTCCAACTTGGAACCTCTTTGGAAGACAATTATATTGCTGTGAACATCAGTTTGATGTAATCACTAGGATATGCCCCTTTTACTAATGTATAATATAGGATTCTGGTCTCGGGCAAGACAGGAGGTTTTCTTTCCCCATTCTTTCCTACCTGTGCCTATCAGAACGAGGGAATTATTTGTATTTATTTTTAATTAATAAAATTAATCAAGGCTTTGGTCGTTTACCGAGCAAATATATATATATATATATATATATATATATATATATATATATATATATATATATATATATATATATATATATATATATATATATATATATATATATATATATATATATATATATATATATATATATATATATATATATATATATATATAGTGTATTTAATTAATTAAAAAAATCTCAATAAAATTTTTATTAATAGAAAAGGTTTTTTTTTTTTTTTTGATCGGTAAGAGGTCGAAGCCAAGGTTAATTATTATTACTTGTTGTGGTTAATTATTTTGATTATTACTTAAGCTTGAATAGATTTGAACTAAGGACCTCCCAATTAAGAGGCTCACAATTTATTGTTGTGTTGTAGGCTTTGCCTAGAAAAGTTATGTTGTTATTTTTAACTTAATTTTTTTTATTAATCATTTTTAAAAATAAAATAAACAATAATTTTGTATAAAATAGTAGCAGAATAGATAAAATTAATTTAAACAAACTTAAATATAAGATTTTTATATTAAAATTAAATAAATATTTTCACAATGTAGAATTTTTTCTCTCTATTTGTTAATAAATAAAATAATCAAAATAAAGTATCATTTTATTAAATAAAAATATTAAAATTAAAATAAATAATAATAAGATATCTAAATTTCTAGAATACTAAATATAATAGATTTCTATGATATAAAACATATTTACATTATTTTAAAAAAAAAAAAATTAATCTTGGCAACAAAACTATTTTTTAAATCTTATAAGTAAAATCATCAATATAATTATCTATTTTATTAAATAAAAATATAAAAATTAGAATAAATAATATAAGATTCATAAATTTCTAAAATAATAAGTAAATTTAAAAAACATCTATTTTAAATTATTTTCTATGCATAATCATTGTCATATGTTAAACTTATGTCTATAAAGATAGGTTCAAAGTATTTCAAATAACTACGAATTTGAGAAGACTCGCATATTAAAAGGTATTTCACATATTCATATGAATGAAGTTCAAATTGGATCTTTAATTGTTAGTGTTTTGGTAGTTGTCTATTTTGTATAGTGTTAAATATCAATTGTCCATTCAATATATTGATTACTGCTAAAATAGAACAACTACTACAAGCACTGATATTTAGGATTTATGAGATTGTGTTTTAAAGCCCTTGAATAGACCCAAGATATTTTGTCAGAGACAACTTGTTGCTTAGTAATATCTCCATGTGTTTTAGATTGTAATAAAAAAATTATTTACTGTGTGGTATGATTTTAGGTTCAAATTAGTCCTTCAAGGAATCTTATAATTATTTTTAATTTAGTTTTAGTAAGTAATTATTACATGGATGGTTGTTTTTTTTGGTATACTAACCTTTACTTTCCTTTCTTTTCAAATATTTTGATCAAGATTTAATAGCTTTGGATGCAGAATATTTCATTAGCATCTCTATGATTGGTATCAAAAGTAGATTGTGATAGACACTTGGTTTATTTCAGCTAACTTTGATAAGAATTATATTTATGCAATGTTACTCTATTTTTTCTTCTTATTACATCTGCATGTTTGTAATTATGTGGAGAGATTATGGCAAGTGTTAGAAATGTTTAGATTAACTGAGAGGGGGGTTGAATCAATTACTCAAGGTCTATGTGTACCACTTGAACAATTAAACATTAAACACATCATTGTTTAGCTTATCCTGCATATCTTGTTGTTGCTCGGTCTCTACTGTAAAATTTTCATAAACTTAACTTGCATTGCATAATGTAAACATCATCACATGTAAAACATTCATAACATATTCATCACAATTTGACACTAGGATTTTACGTGGAAACCCAATTTGGGAAAAACCACCATCAACATGTCACTCTTTCAAAGTGAGTTCTGTTCAAAGCCAACCCTATTAAAGGTTACAATACACACTATTAAATGTAACTTGGTTAGAGGATTTAATCACACTATAAGGAGTGGCCTTGTAAGAGGAATTTGATCATTCTATTTAGAATGTCACCTATTTAAAGGATTTGCACAAACTGTTAAGTCTTCAAATGAATGTTAGGTCAACCCATATTAAAAGGATTTCAATACAAACTATTTACAATGATAAAAAAGAAAATAGTAGGTTCTGATCTGTGTGATTACAACTCACTTTTGTTGATTCAAATCTCTATTCAGACCTTATGTTAGTTCACTAATAAGCCTTTCATTGTCATCTTTGATCTTGATTTGCTTGGAAACCCTTCAAGCAATCAGTCCACTCTTCTCATCAACACTCAAGCCTTCTACTCAAATTCACTTACCAACAACAACATCACATCTAAAAGCTTTTCTTTTTTTCTCTACACATCCACTCACTTGTGTGTTTCTAATCAACCTTGCTCTGTATGACTTCGTTCACATACAAACTCACACATACACTAGTTGGAGTTGGACTAAGCATTAAATATTCAATTTCATATCACCTTAAATAGGCAATCTATGCTTTACCATTTTCTACATCCATCATAGAACTTAGGCTTTACAATCATATTAAACATTGGTTCAATTTATCTATAAATCTTCTTGGTCATTCTCTAGAAACTTCTCTAGAATCTGTCTGTTAAGTCTTTACCTAATCATCTCCTTGTATTTAATGATCCAAATCATAAATCTTATCTTCAACACATTTTAAATCTCCCAAGAAATCAATTGAGTCAGCTTGATCTTACGATTTCTTTGAATTTGATCTTTTATTGTCACTCAAAAATCACTAAATTTTGACACTCGGTCAATACTGAAATACTCAATCATTGTTTAAGCTTTCTAGCTTGGCATCAACTAACTTGCTCAGTTGATGCTAATGCTTGGTCAACACTAGATTTTCTCAGCACTAACTGTGGCTTAGTTGACACTAGCATTACTTGGCACTCCTTAGTATTCTACTCTTTTACTTAGCTAGGCTTAGCTTCCTTGACAAAAACAATTACTTTTCTTTATCAAAGTCTATCTAATCAAATGTACATTGTAACTCCTTTTCATAACTTAAACCTTTCCTCTAGGTGCTATAGTTATGAGTAACTCTCAAATCCTCTTCATCAATCAAATAGATATGACATTTAGATTAGGTAGCAATGTGTCTCATCCATAGATTTGGCATCAATGAAAAAATAACAATTGCTTCAATTGTATGTTTCCAACAATCTCCCTCTTTTGTATTGATGGCAACATCTCAAATATTTGGAATACTAACAATAACTTAGTCACTATACAATCCAAATGATTTTACTTCCACGAGTGACCACTATCCTTAGTTTCATTCTAGTTCTCATCCATTCAAACTTTCAGACTCCCTTTGTCATTTTTCTCTCTTTCATGATTCTCTCCCTCTTGTTTCTTTTCTCAGTAATCTTGTGACTTCTTAGTAATCTCTCCCTCTTTCACTAATCTCTCCATCTTTCTTCTTTGATTTGTCTCTATAAGTAATTTCTCCCTCTTTGACAACATGCCAAAGTCGTGTAGCTGTTTCGATTTCAAATTCTTCATACATCTGAATTATGTATATTTTGCATGTCTAGTGGATACTTGTCATCTATCTATGATTGATCTTTTATGTTGTGCTGAATTATTCTACCTTAGTCATGCCCCAAAGTAGAGTTGTATTACACTACTATGTAGAATGTTATGTTTAGCATATGTCATGCAATGCACCTTGGCTTCTTAATTAGCCTTGGTTAGGGGGATAACCCCTAATTTACCTCTATGATATTCATGAGCATCTTTGGGTAATGGTTTTTTGAATATGTCAGAAATTTGATCCTTTGTATTCACATATTCTACCTTCACTTCTTTATCTTGAACTAATTCTCTCAAGTAGTGATACTTGATAGCAATGTGATTTGTCTTAGCATGCATCACTTGATTCTTTGAGATGTTAATAGCACTTGTGTTATCACAATAGATAACTACTAGATCTGTAATCTCTTCTTGCATGTTTTTTCAATAATTTTTTGATCCATATTATATTTGAACAATTCACTGTAGCTACCACATACTCGGCTTCATCTATTGATAGGGAAATACAATTATGTTTCTTGCTTGTCCATGACATAAATCTCTTTCCTAGAAAGAATACACCTCCAATAGTGTTTTTCCTATCATTAATATTTGTTGCCCAACCTAAGTCAACAAAAACCTTCAATTCAAATCTATCAATCTCTTGTGGTATAATCCATAGTCTTATGTACCTTTCAAATATCTCATTATCCTTTTTACAGCCATCATGTGATTCTCTTTAGGATTTATTAAAAATCTAGCAACTATCCCACTTGCCAATGCAATATCTAGTCTATTGTGAACAACATATTACAATTTTCCTATCATAGATTTGTATAGGGTCTAGTTCACATCAGTAGAATCATCATTCTTAGATAGCTAATGTCCTATAGACATAGATTTTCTCACTGGCCTCGAATATTCCATACCAAATGTCTTCAATATTTCCTTGATGTATTTGGTTTGTGAAATAAAAATACCAAATTTCATTTGACATACTTTTAATCCAACAAAAAACTTGATTTCACCAAACATAGACATTTCAAATTCCTTTTTCATTTCAGTAGCAAATGATTTACATAATGCCTCTCTTCCTCTAAATATGATATCATCAACAAATATCTCAGATAATAGTACTTCATTTTTCTTACCATTCTTCAAACATAGATTGTTGTTATCATTTGTCCTCTCAAAACCAATTTTCACTAAATAGTTATGTAACCTTTCATACCATGCTCTTGGTGCTTGCTTCAACCCAAAAAGGCCTTTGTTCAGTTTACATGCCATGTTCCTCTTGTTTGGATATAAAAATCCTTCAAGTGATTTAGTGTATACTTCTTCCTCCAGTATACCATTTAAAAATGCATGTTTGACATCCATTTGATATACCTTGAAATTCTTGTAAGTTGAGTATCCAAGAAAAGTTCTAACTCCTTCAAGTTTGGCCATAGGAGAAAAAGTTTCTCCATAGTCAACTCCTTCTTCCTATGCATAACCCTTGTATACCAATCTTGCTTTGTTTCTTTTTATTTCACCATTTCCATTGAGCTTGTTCGTGAAAGTCCACTTTATCCCAATGAAATTTTTTCCTTTAGGTCTTGGCACTAAGGTCCAAATATTGTTCTTGTCAATCCAGTTAATTTTTTCATTCATAGCTTGTATCCAAGCTTCATTTTCTAAAGCATCTTTTATTGTTTTAGGCTCAAACTCACATAATAAGCATGTGTCACCTTTGATTTTTCTCCTTGTCATAACACTTTATTTGACATCTCCAATAATTTGATCATCTTTATGATGTCTTCTTACATATTTTGCTAATACAAGTAGCTTTCTTCTTCGTTTTTCTTCAGGTTCATTTGGAAAAATAATCTCTGGCTCATTTCATCTTTCTTGTTCTAGTTTTGGTTGTGGTTCTAAATGCTTCACATTCACTTTCTGATGGTTGACATTTCTTGTCTATGAGTCAACATCTTTAGTTTGTTGCTCGGCACCCACTCTCTATTATTTAGCAATTTGCATTTGCATCCCATCATTTCATATCTGATGGGAGCTTGTAGCTTGACTTGTCTGTTCATTTTGAGTGCTAGGAGAATTATCATCCACATAGATGAATATAATATAGTCTTTAGGTTCTCCATTGCATGAAGCATCACCTTTTTCTACAAACTCATCAACTCTCATATTTTCACCTTTCCACAAATTTTTTAGTGTTAGAATTTAAACACTTATAAGCTTTGTTTTTTTGAGGAATAACTTAGGAATATGCCTTCATCACTCTTTGCATCAAGTTTTCCATTCCTATTATCTTTCAGTATATAACATCTACTTCCAAATATTTTGAAATATCTAACATTAGGAGCATAACCATACCATAGTTCAAAAGGTGTAGCATTTGTACCTTTCTTGACTTGAACTTTTTTTAAGGTATAGATAACAGTACAAACCACTTCTCTCCAATAATTTTGTGATATGCCTTTCTCCATCATTAATGTTCTTGCACAGTCCATTATTGATATGTTTCTTCTTTTAGCTATCTCATTCTGGTCCTTGGTGCTAACATATGTCTTTTAATTCCTATGTCATTGTAGAATGTATTGAACTCATGTGAAATGAATTCAACACCTCTATCAGATCTCAAACACTTCAAACTATTCCTTGCTTTTTTTTCAACTCTAGCTAAATACCACTTGAATAACTAAAAAGCATTAGATTTAACTTTAAGAAACATCATAGTCATAGTTCTAGAGTAGGCATCCACAAATAGAATGAAATACTAATCTCCACAATAAATTTTAACACCAATGGGTCCACATAGTTAGCATGAACCAATTCCAAAATATCATTAGCAATATATGTCTTACTCTTAAAATTAGACATGGTCATCTTTCCTAATCGATATGGTTTACACATAGCATTTTTAGGCATCTTCAGTTTAAGAAATCCTCTCACTTTCTTCATCTTACTAATATTCACCAAATTATCAAAATTCACATGACATAATCTTTTGTGCCATAACCAGACATCTTCTTGTTGTGCAAACATACAATTTTCCCCTAATAGGTCTAGATAGAATAAGTTACCTCTTGTCTACTCACCTATTTAATTAGCTTACCATCACCATCATGTATCTTGGCCTTTCTATTGTGAAATTCAACTTTGTAACCTTATTTGTTCAGCTATGAAACACTCAAAAAATTGTAGTTAAGTTCTTCAACCTAGTAAATATTTTCACATGTTATCTTATCACTCAATTGAATAGTGCCTTTACCTTTTATAACACATGGGATATCATTACCAAATTTAATGCATCCACCATTGTATGGACCAATATCTTTTTAAAAATATTTATCACTAGTCATATGATTGGAACATCCACTAGATCAATTATCCATCTATCACTTTGTCTCACCTAAGAAATTAATGCAGTTTTCTCATCTTCATCAGACTCTTCTTTCATAGCAACATAAACAACTTCATCATCATTACTCTCAAATTCATTATCAATCATTTTTTTAGCAATACAACAAGATTTCTTACCTTTGTCATCCTTGCTTCTTTTGTAGTCTTGTTCATCTCTTCTTCCTTTGTACATGCTTTCCTTCTTTTCATCCTTGTCTTCTCTGTCAGGACATCTAGTAGTACTATGACCAACTTTGTTGCATTAAAAATAAATGATAGGTAATTTACCTTTGTATTTACGTCTTTCTCTTCCAAACCTTTTTGAAATGAGGGCTTCAATTTCATCAATCTCATCATCAAAACTATCACTTTCACTCTTCACATGTTTTCCTTTCTTTTTACTAAGAATCATTTCTAACTAGAAAGTAGATTCAATGGTAGTAGGTGTGTAGTTATTAAAATTAGACATCTCAAAAGCAATAATTGCACCAACTAAACCTTCTAAAGTCAAATTATTACCTGGTGTGCATCTTAGCTCCTAAATTGCAGAGACCTCTAATGGCATAGATAGGGAGCACAATCCTTAATACCTTGCTTGTCACAGTTTCATCTTCAATTTTTCCATTTGCTCCTTGAATAGCATTAACAACCTCTTTAACTATTATGCAGTATTGCACTATGTTTTCACCTTCCATCATTCTCATATCATCAAATTTACCTCTCATGCTTTCTACTTTGGCTCTTCATACATTGTCATCACCTCCATGTATGGTCTCCAATCTATCCCACATCTTCTTTGTGGTATTGCAGTCTTTTAGGTCATCAAACTTGGCATAGCTTAGGGCTAAGGAAATCTCCAACATTACTTGGTTGTGATCTAACTTATGTCTCAATTATTCAATAGTCAAAGGAGTAGTTGTCACCTCTACATATTCATTTCTCATAAAATTAACAACAACATCACTGATACTAGATATATGTAGCTTCATCAGGGTCTTTCATGTAGGAAAGTTCTTCTTATTCAACTTGGGTACATCTCTCTTATTTTTCATGATCTTTAGCTTTAATTACCTTCAAACTTTTCTCTATAAACACTGAGCTCAAATGCCAATTGTTAGAAATGTTTAGAATAATTGATAGGAGGGTGAATCAGTTACTCAAGGTCTATATGTTCCACTTAAACACATCATTATTATGCTTATCCTGCATCTTGTTGTTGCTTGTAAAACTATCATAAACTTAACTTGTGTTGCATAATGTAAACATCATCACATATAAAACATTCATAACACATTCGTCATAGTTTGACACTAGGATTTTATGTAGAAATCCAATTTGGGAAAAACTACTAGCAACATGTCACTATCTTTTACTCTTTCGAAGTGAGCTTTGTTAGGAGCTAGCCCGGTTAAAGGTTACAATATGCACTACTAAATGTGACCTGGTTAGAGGATTTAATCACCCTATTAGGAGTGGACTTGTAAGAGGACTTTGATCATTCCATTTGGAATGTCGCCTAGTTAAAGGATTTACACAGACTGTTAAGTCTTCAAATGAATGTTAGGTCAACCTTTGTTAAAAGGATTTCAATACAGATTGTTTACAATGATAAGAAAGAAAATAGTAGGTTTTGTGTAATGCCCCACCAAGGGATCCAAAGAATTAACCTAGAATTTCACTAAGTTTGGTAGCATTTTTTTTTTCCAACATGAAAGTAAAAAAAACCACATATAACTTATGCACCATACGGAAGCAATTTAGCAATGTCCAAGTAAACATAACATACATAATAGATTACATTCTTTAAGATCCCTTAACGTTGAATTACATCCAAATTAACTAACATACATAAATCCATCAACCACATGTAATAATTCCAATATTTATACATTACATTTCAAATGCTTATTCATCCTCTGTACATGTGACAGGGTATGAAAAGCTCAAAAGAATATACATACGTGAAATATGGTACGTCATCCTATTCTAATCTGTGATACATCAAGTAAAGATAATCACATGATACACATGATACATCATCATAGAAGATGTATACATCCATCATAAAGATCAAACATAATAAACTAAGTGCACGGTTCCTCCCAACCATTAATAGCATCATTAGACCATCATGGATCCTAGCCATCCCTCTGTGCGTAACATTCCAAATTACCGAAGAGATCATCAGTACTAGCATAGTAGGAATGTCACTCCTAACATATACAACATCATATGTAGAAAGTAATCTAACATGAAAATATAAGCATAAGATAACATCATCTAACATATGCTAATCATCAATGAAAGGATACATATGCACCATCACGAAGGACGCATCAACCACGATGTCTCAATGAATCTCAAATGATAAGAGTGGAAAATACACTACCACCTGACCACGTGGTACCTAAGTGGTCCACTCCCACCGTGCTGAGGAGATAATCTCAAGTCCCAAATAGGCTATCCAAAATCACATAGCACAAATCTCTATAAGTTCAGGAATCCTAAAAGTATACTAACTCAAAGGTTCCAAACACAAAATCTGACATCTAATCCCAGAGGCACACAATGACATGTAGGAACCTACTATGCAAGCGGAAAAGTGTCATCGCAATTATCACATACAAGTTACCCTGGCAGTTAGCTAAACTCCACGGGTCCATACTGATCTCATGCGGCCACTAGTATCCTCTCATACTAATGAGGCATACTACGGAATGCAAGGTCACAACCATGCGTTCTCACTACTCCCATCCTAGCCTATACAAGCACTCAAGGCATGGGCGAGAACAAAACACTTATCTTTTTAGGTTCATTCAGTTAGTATTAGGTGTGAATGTTATCGCTTATTAATCCAACTTACAATGAGTTACCCTGGTAGCCTCTTAGGGCCCCAGCCCCCATTGCAAGCCACTTCCCATCACTACATGCAGATATCCTACCCTAAGCTCATGGAATCATAAATCTCAAAATCACAAAAGATAATCCATAATAAAATCATCAATTATGCATAAAAGCATCAAATCTCCATGAGCAAACATCCATAGAAAATCATGAACACAACAGCTCTCTATTGGCAACTGAAGTATCACTGATAATCAAAGTATCCAATGGTTCTCAATAACCAAAATATATCTCAATCATACTGATCGAAGACTCCAAAAATGGTTGAGTCAAACATGTCACAACATGACATCATCAAGAATAAATCCACATTTCAGTCCCATCATGGCGACTAGAAAATAACCAAGGATAACTGATCAATGACCAAAAATAATGGTTAAGTCAAGTGTCTCACACATAAGAATCTCAACTATAACAATCAGTAATCACATCCAATACATAGAGCATTCCATCACATAACCATGGTTGGGTTTATAAAGATCGAGATTAAAACATCATCATGACATCACAATCACATAACCCCCAAGCCTCTGGTAGAAGTCCTATAACTGGTCAACACTAGTCAACCCAAAACCCAAAACAATAGCATAAAGAATACACAATGTAAACACATGTTTTGGTTTTGCTTTATTTACAAACTTGAATCCAAAAGTCTCAATTTATGTTTCCCAATTTAAATATCAAATGGAGAAATTTTACGTTTTAACCTAACCCATGTTTTTGTATTGGTAGATAAAAGTTTCTCCCTCCAACTCTAACAACTCAATCTTTGTAAGTGTTCTAGAATTCACACGTTATTCTCCATTTACTATTGGAACTAAAATGTTAAATGACATAAATTTCATAATTTTTGTCTAACCTTAATTAGATCAAATTCCAATTAAGAAACATTATTTATTGAAATCTTAAATATTTAAAATTTCATTAACTAATAATTTTATGTATATGTATATGTATATGTATATGTATATGTATATGTATATGTATATATATATATATATATATGTATATATATATATATATGTATATATATATATATATGTATATATATATATATGTATATATATATATGTATATATATATGTATGTATATATATATGTATCTATATGTGTATATATATGTATATGTATATATGTATATGTATATATATATGTATACATATACATATATATATATATATATATATGTATATGTATACATATATGTATATGTATACATATATGTATATGTATACATATATGTATATGTATACATATATATATACATATACATATATACATATACATATATATACACATATAGATACATATATATATACATACATATATATATACATATACATATATACATATATATATATATACATATATACATATATATATACATATATATATATATAACTAACAACAAATAACATTATTTACAAACGTTTTAAAAAAATAACATTATAAAATCGGATGCAATGTTTTATATATACAAACGTTGCAACACACAATATGTAAGCCGCGGCACACACGCAGGTACCCTGTGGTTGCAGGGCCTGCGGTGGCAGCAGGTATGTGGTACCTGTTGACGTCGCAGTTCCTGCGACCGCAAGTACCCCGCTGTGAACAAGCACGGGTGCACGGGCATCCGTCCCCACTACGCATTAATAAATACTTTTTTTTTTTAATAACGTTTTTTCATAAAAATGTTTCCATGTGATATGGCATTTTATTAATATGAAACTCTATCGCGATTTGACATTCGATTATTAAATAAATAAATATATATATATATATGTATATATATACATATGTATGTATATATATATATATAAGGATAAATATTTGTATATGTGTGTGTGTATGTGTGTGTGTGTGTGTGTGTGTGTGTGTGTGTGTGTGTGTGTGTGTGTGTGTGTGTGTACACGCAAAGTTTATCAATAGCATAGCACATGAACATGTATACATATATATGTATATACTTATATATATATGTATATGTGTATGCAGATTCAAAAATATAAACAGTTTATTTAGAAATTCTAATTTCCAGAATTTTTCCTATAAACTTTTGATCTCAAATTTATCTAATAAATAATCTAATGGGTTTGGCTATGAATTTAAACCCTAGCCTTGTGTTCTTTTCAGATTTATGCATATAAAATTCTCAAATGAATTTAACTACCCATATTGCGAATGCATACAAATTAAAATAGGAAAAATCCTTAGAAGACATATGGAAGACACAAAGAAGATAGGGAATGCAAGATGCGAAAATAGCATAAGTAAAATCACAAGAATCTACCCGGATTCTGATGCTAAATTGCTCTTCCTCAGAAAACCGCAGAGCAAGCTCCTCCCTTCTTCAGAGTTCTCGATTCCTCCAATGCTCCAATTGTACTCCAAACGCTATGTCTAAGCCTCTAGGAATGCCTGAATATAAAGAGCTCTCAGGAAACATCTAGAATGCTTCTAGAAACAGCTAGAAGGTGTCACCAACTAAGCATGGGTCTTTTCCAACCTTCTAGATGAGCCATAGGGTTGAAGACACCATGTGCTTAATTGATGCACTAACCCCCGTGTTGTTGACACCAGAGAAATGAAAAGTGCGTTAACTCTCATGCCAACTTATAACTCCAATTCACTTTTATATAATTTTCTATTTAAATATTTATAACTTTATTTTAATTTTTATAACTTTTATTATTATTATTTATTTATTACTTTATTATTATTTTTTATTATTATTAATTTTAATTTCTAATTTTCTTTTATTTAATTCTTTTTTCTCAATTAATTCTCATTTAATTAATTATAATCAAAATATCAAATAACATGATATTTTATATTAATTTTCTCAAATAATTAATTTATTAATCAAATCTATTTATTAAGACTTAATTAATAGAAAATTCACCATAGACTTCCAAGATAAAATATGAAAACCCATCATAGAGAAAATCACACAAAATCAGTCTAAAGGGTTAAAAATCATGAATTACGTCATCCGACACATTCGGTGGGTAAAATATCTAGATACTTGTCCTACCTCACTAGGACAATTGGCTTAAAGGTTTGGGATTTGGACTTGAGAATTTATCTCCCTTCTCTTATCATTGAGATAGTATAATAGGGTACGCTCATCCTGGCAATTTAGGGAAGTCGATACCCGTTACCTGCAACCTGTAGAAAAACCATGCATGTACATACAATATATATAATGCTAAGCTAAACAGACAATGGCAGGAAGTGGTGCATCGTGTAGATCCTGACTAAGCAGGTGACTACTACTCCCTTCCTTAACTACATCAAAAATGCCTACAATAAGAAAACACGCACACCATACACATGCAAGTATGGGGTAAGTATCCATAATAAAACACATGAGATAATAAACCATCTAACTAATCATCAATAACTGAACACAATATAATGATCATCATGTATGCATGAAATGTAAAGTCTAATGATCTCATCACATAACCACTAAATCCATAACATAATGTCTGATAGTGTCAAAACAATACCACTAATCCATCAACATAAAACTAGTCCATCATAGTCTGATAATAATAGCAACAATGTCCAGAAAAGATGTGAACAAGGGCAGGCACTACATTTTGATCTGTGTGATTACAACTCACTTTGTTGGTTAAGATCTTTGTTTGGTCCTTATGATGGTTCACTGATAAGCCTTTCATTGTCAAATTTGATCTTGATCTGCTTGGACACCCTTCAAGCAATTAGTCCACTCTTCTCATCAACCTTAGCCTTATGCTCAAATTCACTTGCCAATAATAGCATCACATCTACAAGCTTTTCTCTTTTAGCTTTGCATCCACTCACTTGTGTGTTTCTGATCAACCTTGCTCTGTATGACTTCCTTCACATACAAACTCTCACACACACTGGCTAGGGCTAGATTGGGCACCAAATGTTCAGTTTTCTATCATCTTAAATAGGCAATCTGTGCTTTACCATTTTCTATATTCACTGTAGATCTTAAGGTTTACGATCAGATTCAACTTGGTTTAATGTATTTGTACATCTTCTTGATCATCTTCTAGAAACTTCTCTAGAATCTATATGTTAGGTCTTTACCTTATGACCTCCTTGAATTTAATGATCCAACTCATCAATCTTAGCTTCAACACATTTTACATCTCCCAAGAAAATTAACTAAGTTGGCTTATTCTTATGATTTCTTTGAATTTGATCCTATATTGTCACTCGGCTATCACTGAATTCTAATGCTAAGTCAATACTAAAATACTTGGTTGTTGATTAAGCTTTCTCACTTGGCATCAACTAAATTGCTCGGTTGATGCTAATGCTTGATCAACACTAAATTTTCTTGGCACTAATTGTGGCACTAATTAAAAATATAAATTTAGCTAAATCATTTAATTATTAATTATTTAACTGGTTCTTTTCAGAGCCCTTTTTGAACCAGTTTTTATTATATATATAAAGTTTTGTCAGAAAAATTTTTAAAATTATTAATTATTTAATTAATTATTTTTAAATAAGCTTTTTTTGTATCTCACTTCTAATTAATTTCAAATAAATCTATTTATTAATCATGAAATAATTTTTTTAATTATAAATCTTGATATAAAATCTTTTTTTCATTATTATAGTTTTATTATTAGTTTATATTGTATTAAATTTTACTTCTTTGTATTTAATTACTGACTTTTAAGTAATGGCTAAAAACTACAACTTTCTTTTTTATTTGTGAAAAAAATATCAATTCCAAAACTCAAAAAAAAACTTTATAGTTTTTTATATAATATAAAAAATATTATTTGTTTCTAAATATTTATGTTTTACTAAAGAAATAAAAGTGTGAATTACAATATGTTAAATTGGGAAATTATTGATTAGGTGAAAAAATCATTCCTATGTTCAAATTGCTTTCATTGCAACCATAAAAAATCAAAGTGTACACATTTCAACCACGAATAAACAAGTGTCATGTAGTGGCTTGTACTTGTTGTAAATTATAGTGATGGTTAAGGAGAGCTTTAATTTGTAATTTTTTGATGAGTGTTTTTCGTCTATAATTAGCAATACCATAGTTGCCTTAATTACGAAAGTGTTAACAATTTCTTCAATTAAAAAATATATAATTATTGTCATAGTAATTGTAATCTTAACAGTAAAATATTATTATGTCTGTTGTAAATAAGTATACTATATTAAAATTTATAATTATATATTCTATTTTTATGGTTATAAGAATGAATTAATAATAAGTAAATGATAAGTTTATTTCTATTACCAAACTTACTTAGGCATGATTTATCATATCATACATTCATAATTGATTTTGTTGATACAAGTTAACTTTTTTTAATAGGATGCAACGTGTTACTTATGTTTCTAAATTAAGTATGGTAGAATATGTGCAATATTCTATTAATGTTATTGTTCTTATTTATTTTATTTCTTAAAATTAATCAATAAGTATCTTATTTATCTATTCAACCATTAATCAAAATAATCTAATTATATTTCAATTTTTCTTTTTTATATTTAAAAATTACTAGCACTCATTCTCTTTTGTGCATCCAACGAGGTTTGGTTTTTTTAAAATGTAAAATGGTTTGCATAAAAGCTTATGTGAAATTTGAAAGATTATTGAAAAAATCTAAACTATAAAATTTTATCAAAGTATCAATACAAATTCTTCCAAATCTAGTAGTTGTCAATGTAATTGCATTAAAAATATGCCTTAAATATTAATTTAAATAAACAAAGAATCAACAAAAAATCATATAATAAAAGTTCATAGCCTAAATTTTGAATAAGTAAACAAAATGTTCATTATTATTTATTTATTTATTTTATTTGTTTGAATATTTTATTTTTCTAAATTAGTTTCTCATTTCATATTTTCTACTTCTCAAATAAATGTTTATATTATTACCATTATTATTATTGTTATCAAAATAAATTTTTCTCTTTGAAATGAATGATCTTATTGTATTTTTCCTAGGCAATATATTATTACATTCACATTCTCCTATTACCTAATTAGTTTCCACCCATTAGAAAAAAAACTATTTTTTGGTCATTTAATTTTTGTAAATTTTATTTATTTATTTATCAATTTTACATGTTACGGAAATTATTTTTCTAAAATTTTATTGGTTGATATGATTTGGTCTTATAAGACCCCTTTTCCCAAGCTTTCTCCATCTTGTTTTATTTTAGACAAGATTTTTGAGGTAAATATTGGTTTAGGTTTTTCTTTCAACTTTGCTATTAATATTGATTTTATAAATATTAGTATATAAAATATATAAGATTAAAATTAATCTCCTACTATCTCTCAAATTCAACCAATGAAGCATTTTATAGAATTTTGGTAGATTTAAGTGGCAACAATAAATCTATTATTATTAAACTTTTGTGATAAAATTAACATTTAAAAAACATATTAAATTTAAACAATGTCATAAATAAATTTGGTAAACCTGCTTTTAATCTAATTTGTATCCAACATTTGTCTTAATCAAATATTTAGACTATTTTGTATAATAATTCTTACTAAGATATTTTTTTTTAATAATATATATAGATTTTATTTCAATATGTTTATTTTTTACTTGAACCAATATCTATTGAATCTATTAGAATTAATTTAGATTTTTTTTCAATTATTATAAAGACATAATATTGTAATAAAAATAATATATTTGTTATTTAAATTCTAATATTTAATTATTATAACAACAAATACACCTATGTGGCATTTGTCATACATTCATAATTGATTGTGTTGATAAAAGTTCACTTTTTTTAATAAGATGCAATGTGTTACTTATGTTTTAAAATTAAGTATCATAGAATATGTGTAATATTCTATTCTTCTTGTTAATTTTATCTTTTATAATTGATCAATAAATATTTTATTTATCTATTCAACTATTATAAAAAATAATCTTAAATGTATTAAGAAAAAAGATATTAATTTTTCTTTTTATTGAGAACTATTTATGAGTTATAAAATGTATATTCACAAACTGTATCTTGATTGTAATAAAATAAACTCATTCTGAAGATACTTCCCAATTTTTTTTTAATTAAGTCAATAGGCTTATATTTGGGAGCTTTGCTCCTAGTTTTTGTAAATTTCCACCGGAAAATTATCAGCGCCTCTCATTTTTTATATTTTTCTAATATGTTTGCTCATAATAAAACTTACTATTTTGTTTTCCACTTTTTAAATGTCACACTATACTCTATATTTCTAATTTTGTCACTATACTCTATATTTCTAATTTTGTTGCTAATTTATTTTTTTCTCCTAGTTTCATGGATTTTAATTAGCTTTTATTTATTAAAAAAATAAATTTTTTCCTTCAAAAAATTGTGCTTTCACCAAGAGTTAGGTTTGACATTTGTTGTATGTATTTTACAATTTTTTCTCAATTTAACTTTTACCATAGAAATGAGACAAATAAATATTTCAAACACAAACTATTTTCATGAGAATTATTTTAGGATAATTAATAAATATAAAAAAATATTTTGATATGGGAACCTATATATTTATTCTCATTATTATTTTGATTAGTTTCTAAAGTGAACAATCTAAATGAATTAATTGAGGAGATAAGAAATATTGCTTTTCATAAATTAAAATTTATTATAAATAAATTTTTTATGTAAATTAAAATATATTAAATATGCTTATTTTTCTTATATTGTACAAAATTTTAACAAAATATAACTTTAGTAGAACATAGAATAAAACAAAATTTAAATATATATAAAATACTTACTAATTATACTTTTTTTTCTAATCTTATTTTTCATTTCTAATACTAAACCTCTAATTATGATAAAAAAATAAATTTTAAAAAACAAATATAGTAAGCAAATGAAAGTTTTCTTCTTAGATGATTGAAAATTCAACTCTTAAATTATAGCCAACATATCTATATAACTTATATTGTGTTCTATTTGAAGGGTGTTCTATTTGAAAACATGTATCACAATTTTATATTAACATAATCATTTGAGATCCAAGTTTAAGAATAGTGCAAAAATATGAAAAAATATTTTGGTAGGGAACATATATAATTATTCATATTATTATTTTGATTATTTTCGAAAGTAAACAATATAAATGAATTAATTGATGAGGTAAGAAAAATTACTTTAAAATATTCATAAATTAAATTTCTATCTAAATTAAATTATACATGATATGCGTATATTATTTTTATTCTATTATAAAAAAATCTAACAACACATTTTATACATATTTATTTCCTAAAAATTAATTGAACTTATTGCCAAAACTTTAGTAGAACTTTAATAGAACATAAGATTGGATAAAGAATTGATCATAAACAAAATATTTAAATAAATAAAAACCATTTTATTATCTCTAATATATTTACTAAACTTCTAATTCTAATAAAACCATATTTTTCAAAAATGCATATAATAAATAATGTATAACAAATGAATGTTTTCTTCTTAGATGATCCAATTTCAATTTTTAAATTACAACCAACATATTTATATAGGCTATATTGAAGTCTACCTTATTTTTTAAAATGTTAATAATTTTATTACTATTTTAGTTAAACATTTATGTCAAAAAATAAAATAAAATAATATTCTTAATAGAAAATAGTTATTAATAACAAGTCATAGAATTTTATGTTTTATCTTAATAATAGTCTATTTATTATTTAACAATTTTTAGGGTGTGACATGCATATATTTCTATCGGCTTATTGTTACATGTACACAAACATGTAACTGATAGTTATTTTGGACATATTATTTATTTTCTTTTTTTATGTGTTTTAATTTTTTTAGTGTAAATAGTAAAGATTACAAAAATATTCCAACTTTCTAAATGATATAGGTGTTGTTAAAATTGTTTAAAGTAAAGTTTCATGTACAAAACTATTAGTAAAGTAAACTTAAGAAAAGGGAAAGTTTATATTTAGACAAAAAACTTTCTTATTAAATGGTTCCTTAAAAAGTATCCCTATAAGGGATAACCATTTCAACCAATAATATCAAAGATATTTTAAAAGAGAACCTAATTATGTGTTGAGATGAGCTTGTACTAAGTATTTGAAGTGACGGGGGTTGGGAGAATGTGGAGAAGTGTTGGCTGTCGGCTGGGCTAGGGTTTTTCCCCTAGCTTGTTCTTGGTGTTTGATCTTTACTATTTTTTCTGTTCTGTTTGGATTAATAGCTATTGGACATAATTTGCGTCGGTGTTTTTGGAAATCTTCTATAGTCAATTTTGGATTGGGGTTTTATTGTTTGCATGGCAGGGCCTGGGATTTCTTCTCCGTTGGTGAGAACAGATGGTTCTTCTCCAACTATGCATGCAATGCGATCTGAATCGTTTTATTCAGGGGAGAGCTCTAAGCTGAAAAAAGTTAATGGTTGTTTTCCACGTAGCCATGATCGCCCTGTTCTGGTTATTCCTCCAATGGTTGTAATGGAGGACATTGATTATTGGACCAAGCATGCTTTGATATGCAAATTTCTTGGAATCCGAATTTCCCTATCCGCTCTTGAGGCATGGATCCATCGCTCATGGCAGGTGGAAGGCGATATGGAGATTATGTTGGCAGGGAATAGTTATTTTTTTGTTGTATTCTCTTGCATGTCTAATCGTGATCGTGTTTTTGAAGGAGGCCCTTATTTCTACAACCATGTGGGGTTATTTGTCAAACCTTGGCATTCAGGTTTTAATTCTGCTGAGGATCTCCCTTCAACAGTGCCAGTTTGGGTTCGCTTGCCTCGTCTTCCCTTGGAATTTTGGCATGAAGACATCCTTCGAAAAATTGCTGCTTTGTTGGGGAAGCCGACTGCGATCGCACATCAATCCCTCGATAAAAAGGTTATTTCTTATGCTAGAATTTGTGTTGAAATTAATTTGAATAACCCATTACCAGATTCTTTGGAAATTTGTCTGGGGGATTCTTCTTGGGTGCAGCAGTTAGATTTTGAATCCCTCCCTTTCCATTTCCGGATTTATCATGAGTATGGTCATTTACAGCGTCAGTGCCCCCGTAACTCGAGTTTCAAAGGAGTGGATGGTTCTACAACTGGCAATGCTGGTGGTTTGGCAGATACTACAGGGAAAGGACAATCTCAAATGGCTAATACTACCAAGGGGATGAATCCGCAAGATGCTACAGGTAAGGGTAAGGCTCAAATGTAGGATAAGGATGGATTTACCCCTGTTTGCCCTCGAGCTAAGGGACATGGTCAAAATAGGCCTTTGAAAGAAAGATTATCTGATTCAGGTTTTAACCGCTTTGAGGTGTTGGATAGTATGGTTCTAGAGGAGGGTATTCCTCCTCCTATCTCTTCTGATCCAGTTTTCCCAGATGAGAGATCTATTCCTAATGATGCTTGTGGGGCATCCCAAGTTGTAGTATATCAGAACTGTGAGGTCCCTATAGCTCCTGTGATAGAGGCTCTAGTGACTCCTGCAATGTTGGAGGATAATGATGTTGTTTTGGCTGACTTGGTTAAGGATGTGCTACCATCAGGTAAGGGTAAGGGATCTCCTCTCCCCTTGGGGTTGATACCTCGACCCTTTAAGCAGGCTTCTTCTACTCCCCCTCTAAGGAGTGGGCGCAAAATAGACCAAGAGAAGATTAAACTCACAGGAGATATATTGATTGAGTCTGGTTCAGTGAAACCTTTGGATTCTCATTTTCCCAATTCTACCCAATGATGATTATTCTCTCATGGAATGTAAGGGGGTTGAATAGCATCCCTAGACAAAAGGTTATTCATAACTTGGTGGTTGATCATAGTCCTAATGTTTTTTGTATCCAAGAGACTAAGCTCTCTGTGGAGTCTATGGTCCAACATGCCTCTAGTATTTGGTCTCATGGCCAATGCCAGTGTGTTGGGGCAACAGGCAGTGCTAGTGGTTTAGCTATATTTTGGGATCCTCAAAAAATTTCTCCTCTTGGCTGGATGTCTTCTCACTCAGCTCTCTCTATGGTAGCTTCTGCTCTAGACTCAGGAGAGGTAATCATGGTCACTAATGTGTATGCACCTGTTGATCTTGTGGGAAAGGAGGAACTTTGGGAACATATTCAATATGTTAGAAATTGTCATCCTTATCATCCTTGGGTGTTAGCAGGGGACTTCAATTCAGTTTTAAGTCTGGAGGAGAAGCATGGTGGTTTGGCTAGATTGGGGCCTTCTTCACCTCTTCTTCGGCAACACATATCTCTTTTGCATCTCTCTGATGTTAAGCCTTCTAATGGTCTCTATACCTGGAATAATCGCAGGACTGGTGTTGCTGCTATCTCAGAACGTCTGGATAGATTTCTTGTTTCTTTCTTCTGGGTTAGTGGCACCCTTACTATCTCTTCAAAAATCCTTGATTAGAGGGGTTCAGATCATTGGCCAATCAAATTTTCCGCTATTGGGGCTTATTTTCTGAAGCATCCTCCTTTTAAGTTCCAGTTGATGTGGCTTTGGGACTCCTCTCTTCATGATTTTGTTTTTTGTTGGTGGAAAGATGGTGCTCCTGCATATGGTACTGCAATGTTCTCATTTTCTAAAAGGCTTCAATATGTTAAAAGGCGGCTCAAGATATGGAATAGGGAATGCTTTGGGAACCTTCACTTTATGAAGAGGCTTGCTCAAGAAGATCTTGATGTCATCACAAGGGAGATTAGAGATCAAGGTTTCTCAGAGGATCTTGGCAAGGCTGAATCCCTTGCTTCTAGAGCTTTAGAAGAATGGGAACTTTGAGAGGAAATTTTTTGGAAGCAAAAGGCTAGAGTTGATTGGCTCCAGGAAGGTGATCGAAACACTGCCTTTTTCCATAAAACAGTGCAATGTCGTCGAAATCAGAGCACTATCTCTTCTTTGGTTAATTCTCTCAAGGTATCCAACTGAATTCCTTGCCAGCTTTGTTCCAGGAGGCTATTTGGTACTTCTCTACCCTCTTCTCTGAGGACTCTCCTCCTGCTGATAATGAAGAAAATATTATTTTGTCTTGTATTCCTTCCCTTATCACTCAAGAAATGAATGATTATCTCATGCGTCCTATCTATTTGGAAGAGCTGGAGGAGGTGGTCTTTGGCATGCCTAAGGGGAAGGCTCCTGGTCCTGATGGCTTTCCAGTTGAATTCTTTCAGAAATTTTGGGACATCATTAATCATGATTTGTTGGAGGTGGTTAAAGAATCCTATGCTAGCAAGCAAATGCTTCGAGCTTTGAACTCTACATTCTTGACTCTTATTCCTAAGAGAGAGGGTGCTAATCAATTGGATTTTTTTAGACCAATTGCCTTATGTAATGTGGTTTACAAAGTTATTACTAAGTTGATTGCTGAGAGACTGAAAAGGTGGCTTCCCATTATTATCTCAGAAGAACAAGGTGGTTTTGTTGCTGGCAGACAAATTTTGGATGGGGTGGTTATTGCTACTGAGGCTATTCACTCTATGGCTACTTCAAGGGAGAGAGCCATGTTTGTTAAGCTGGATATGGCTAAGGCCTATGATAGAGTTAAATGGAGCTTCCTAAGGAGTATTCTTCTTTCTTTTGGATTTAGCTCTGACTGGGTGAGTTGGATTATGAGTTGTGTTACTTTTGCCTCTTTTTCTGTTCTTATTAATGGTCAACCTTCTCAACTATTTGGTGCTTCTAGAGGCCTCCGCTAGGGTGACCCTCTCTCCCCATATCTATTCATCATCATGGCTGAAGGCTTGGGCAGATTCATTAAGCATCAGGTGTCCCAGAATTCTATTCAAGCTGGCGATGGGGTAATGGCTTACCTTCTCTTTCCCATCTTCAATTTGTTGATGATTCTGCTCTTGCCGGTCTTGCTAGGATCAAGGAAGCTGAAGCCTTTCGACATGCTTTGGACATTTATTTGGCAGCTTCAAGCCAGAAATTTAATGAGCACAAATCTTCCATTTACTTTTTTAACACTCCTGATTCTATTCAGCACAAGATTGTTGGTATCCTACGGTTTCAGATAGGATCACTTCCTTTGATTTATCTTGGCATTCCTATTGCTGTTTCCAGGCAGCCACGTCTCTTCTAGCAAAATTTGATTACCAAGCTTCAAGATAAGGTAAATCATTGGACTCATAGATGGCTTTCTACTGTTGCCCGAGTTACTCTTCTTCAAGTTGTTATCCAAGCTCTTCCTACTTATAGAAGCATGGTTCACGCTGCACCTATTTACTTTCTCAAGGAGTTTGATGCTCTTTCTCGACAATTCCTTTGGAGTGGTAATTTGCGTAGTACTAAATGGAGCTTGGTTAATTGGGCAACTGTTTGTAGGCCTAAAAAGGAGGGTGGTCTTGGTCTTCGATCTGCTCTATTGAGTAGTCAAGCTTTGGCTGCTAAAATTTCTTGGCGATGGTGCTCTGGACAACATCAACTTTGGGCTCGTATTATCGCTCATAAATATTTTCATGGTGTTGATCCTTGCTCTGTTTCTACACTTCCTCTTCAAGGTCGTGGCTCAATGGTTTGGCATACTTTGAAGACAGGTGCGATGTTGGTGAAGAGGGGTCTGTTCTGGATATGTAAAGGAGGTTCTCAGGCTTTGTTTTGGTCTGATGCTTGGGATGGATTCCCTTCCATTTTATCCATATACCCTCATCTTCAGCCTCTTTGTGACTCTTTTCTTGCCGCTGGATGGGATAAAGTGGCTCATTACAAGACTCCTTATCAATTGGGACCTGTTGTTGGTTACAGATGGAAGCATTCTTCTGATTGGCCTCCTGGAGGTACAGACATGGATCGTCAAGAGCTTTCTCAAATTTTGGCCTCTAGAGAGTGTTTTTCTTTGCTTGGTCCAGATGTTTTGGCTTGGTTCGGTACCTTGTCTGGTAAATATCATGTCTCTGCTGGGTATCAGGAGATAACTAGACAATTATTTGGGGATGCTGAGGTCCCTTGGTGGAAGCAAGTTTGGAATAAAGTTTCTTGGTCCAAGTGCAATTTTTTCATGTGGCTAGTGGCTCACAACCATTGTCTTACCTGGGATAATCTTTGTAAACATGGATTTCAGGGCCCCTCTTATTGTGTTTTGTGTGGTAATGGAGAGGAGTCTGTCTCCCGTCTGTTCTTCCATTGCTCCTATTCTACTCAGATATGGCACCTTTGGTGGAGCGCTTGGGGTTGCTCTTGTCGGCATGCTTCCTCTTTGCCTGAGTTCTGGGCTCGCTTGGGTAGTTCTCCCTCCAAGTCTTCTTCTCTCCATGCTGCTTGGATTGTTGGCCCATCTTTCATGCTTTGGCATATCTGGTTGGAGAGGAATCATCATATATTCCAAGATGTTCGGCTTGGTGTTTTGCATCTTTGGTGGAAAATATCACATTCTCTTCAGGAAACTATTCTTGTGAAGTGTGAGCTTGATGGGGGTATGGATCCAATTGATCTTGCTATCTGTAATCGCCTCAATTTTCATCTTCAAGATGGGGCTGCAACTCATAGGTTTCCTTCTATGTCCAGGCAGCTTCACCATCAGAGGAAGGGTTGGGTTAACCGAGATGGGCACTGAACTCCTCCTCCCTGTGGAGTTCTGAAAATTAACACTGATGGTTCTTCCCGTGGGAATCCTGGTCCGGCTGGTATTGGTGGAGTGGTTCGTTGTAGTTCTGGGGATGTTAAATTTTTCTTCTCAGTTCATAAGGGTGATTATACTAACAATCTCATGGAAGCTCAGGCTATTTTATATGCTGTGGAACATTGTTGCTTGCGGGGATGGAGTAAGCTTATCTGTGAGTCTGATTCTCAGGTGGTGGTGAACATGCTTTCTTCGCAAGAGCTTGAGGATGTTAGTTGGCAGCTGGCCACTGTTGTTGAGTAGATTCTTTTCTTCTCTTCCTCTTTTCAGTTCATTAGGTTCACATATATTCCTCGTGAATGGAATAGAACTGCTGATTGTTTAGCCAAATGGGCTTCTAGTCATGATCCGGGTTGGAATATTAGAGATAGGAGGCAACTGTCCTTTGAGATGGTGCAAGAATTTGATGATCTTGTTGCTCAGGATCGAGCTCCTTGTTGAGCTCTCCTTGTTGTATTCCTTTCTGTCTTAATAAATTTTTACCCCTCTTTTTGCAAAAAAAAGATATTTTTAAAAAAATTAAATAGATAATTAATAACTTGATTTTTTAAAACTTTGATAGACTTGTGTTTATTTCTTTAAAAATAATAATTATTCATATGATTGGTCAAAAAAAATTTAGAAAATAATAGGAAACAAGTCAATACAATAATATTGCCTTACGACAAGTACTAATAAGAAACTATTTAAATTTTTTTTATGAGTCAAATTATACTCTACCTACTATTGAAAACTCATTTTTTATTGCTTCTACTTAAAATTATATAGTTTACAAAAGATTACATACAAAACAATACAAGCTAATTTTATTTAAAACCATAAACTATTGAATTTTTCATTTTATTGTTATATTAATATAAACCAAAAGGAGCACTATTAAATCTAGTATGAATAGAAAAATATTAAAACCTAATTGAACTCTTAATTAGCATCTCCTATATGATTATAGTTTTATTTTTAAAAATATTTTAATAAAGAAAAATTATATACGATCAAAATCAATTAAAAATTTTCAATTAGTGTAGTAAAAAAAATTAAATGTACTAAATAAAAAATAGACTATAAATCAAATAAAATTCATTAAGTCAATGATGTAAAAAGAAAAATTAACTATCTTTTAGAAAACAAATTGTTATTTAAAATAATTTTAAAGATAGCAAAATAAATAATATATAAATATCTACTACTATTGATTTAAAGATAGACATCCTTACCTTAATAAATTATAAATTATATAGATTTCAAAAAAGTAAAACAAAATCATTGTCCAAATTTTATAAGTCAAATAACATTGTTTAAACTCTCCCAACCAAAAATAAGATTTTACCAAATCCAAGCAACCATTTTCATTTGCACTTTCATCAACATTGGTAATGGTATGTAGGTGATGAATTTATGAATTGTACGGACATATTAAAACAAAAATGTGTAACACATTTTATCATTTTATGATCTGTAAAGTTCCTCATCTTTCATTCTTCCAAAAAAACTTACCTATTATGAAACAAAAATATTTCCTTGAGAAAAAGTCTTCAAAATGAATCATTTATTTTCTGAAACATTTGAGAAAAAAATCTGACAAAGATCGTTTATTTTAACCTAACGTGAAAGATGAAAGAAATGATCTAGCAAGTAGAAGAAGAATCGTTGATTTAGCCATGACTCAAAATTGCTTTGTGGGTTCCCTATGTTGGAATGGAATCTTGAGAGAAAAATATTAGTAGAAAGAGAAATAGGAGATTAGAATTTACCTAAGATTTTTTGAAATCTAATTTTTTGATGTTTGAGAAATTTCTTTAAAAAACTGATCATCATCTAAAAATTAATTAGAAAATAAAAAACTAGTATAGTAATAAATAGAAATAGAAACAAAAATTTGGCTTTATCTTTTATACAAATAAATTCTGGCAAGAATCAAGATGAGCTTTTGTCTAACATAGGTTGAAAATACTTTTATGAAAAACAAGTGTGACAGAGTGACTAGTACTTGTCGTTAATGAATAGTTTAAAAAATTACGTTGTAGTGAAAAAATATATTTGTTCTTAACTGACCAAATTGTAATTCCATTCTTAATATTAAATTACATCGTAGATATCTAAGAAGAAAATGATAGATATAAGCATTTAGATAACATATTAAATATCAATGAATTATCTAAGTAAAATTACATAAGTACTAGTACACTTACTCAATTTAATTTAAGAAATAAATAATATGAATTGAAGCTAACAGTGGAAAACTATTTTCATTTAAATCTAAAATGAATGAAGAGATTAGAAACTTAATGTAAATAAATTTCAATTAATTATATAGATGCATGATACAATTTCATTTTATTAATATCATTATGAAAGAGCAAAAATTATCTCGACTTAGAAGATATTATCTTAAATATACAATAAAATATTCTAAATTTATAAATATAATATAGTATTGTGATTAATAAAATCTTATGAAAGTATAAAAAATTGTAAATTTGAAATAAATTGTAAAATGGGCCTTCATACACATAATAAGAGGCTCAGGCTTGTTGAGTCGTTCATTGATTAAGATCAAACAATTCATTAAATTCAAATAAGATAACATCGTGAATAAATCATCAAATACCAAAACTGATGATGAGTGATAGTTTAACATACAACAATAAATCATTAAATAGTACAAGAATAAAAGTGTTGTAGAGTAGTCAATTTTTATCTATATCTAAGGTTTATTTCCTAGTTTCTTTCATTCTCCCTTGCATGTTGCATCCATTTAATCTTTGAAACTATTTCTATTAAAAGCCAAGTGAATAACAATAATGTCTAATCGTCTTTTCATAGAATGGTTCATATATTACCTAACATCATTTGACAAATAAATATTTCTAATTTTTAAGCCTCTCACATTCAATGCACATCACTCACACTAATAAAATCCCTGTACCAAATTTTTGTCTAGATTTGTGCAAACACAGGCCATCAAAATTCATGGTGATGAGACTGCATAAAAAATATTTTCAAATTGAAAAAGGAGAAGCATTAAATCATACTTTGCAAATTACTTTAAAATTGAACATAACTAAAACTCTAAATTCAAAACAATTTGGTTGAAATTATTTTTGAACCTATCATTGATGAAGCAAACATCAGATGCTCCTATTCAGCTATAATTTAAATATCATAATAGAAAAAAACAATTGAATTTCAAGACAAATAGCTATATTCAAAGCTTCAACCTGCAATCTATAATAATTTAAATATTAGAGTTGCTCCATGTTACATAAGGATTAATAGAAAATAAACTATTTTACCATATTAACAAGAAGCAAAACTATTATCACATAATAGAATGGAATATATTAGAGTTCACATAGGTTTTAGAAATTTCTATTCAAACATAAAACAAAATAGAAGTTTCTTTTAATATATTTTTTTTAGAAGTATTTAGTGAAAACTTTAAAAAAAAGAAATTTCTTATTCTAAAAAAGGTCTTATAGGACATATTCATTTCAACTAATGAGATAAGAGATAAATCTTATTTGAAAATTAAAAAATTAAAAAATTAAAAAATATTATAGATTAACTTATGATTCATATGGTTTATTTGATTATAAAAATAATGAAGCATTCTCATTTGTGCATATTCATTAATTAATAGGCAGGACTCAATATACAATAGAAGTTTAGCACTCACTCTTATAAAGGATTTTTTTATTAAATAAATTTTAAAAACAATATTTTAAATGTGAATATAGAAAATAGAAATTATACTTTGAATTAGAAATAGAGGACAGAAAAATTTGGATAAGAAATATAAAAATTACATAGAAATATTTAGAAAGCAGATAATGAAAGTGAAAAATATATATATTGAAAAATATAAAAATGACAAAGGACAATTTTCCGACCATAAATTATAAAATCCATATAAGCCTATTGACTCAATTAAATATACAATGTGAAAATAAGAACATTTATTTTGAAGATTCTAAATAATTGTACAAAATTTCAAACAAAACTTTATTGTTGAATATGAATTCTTAAGTGTGGTGTTTGACTTTGAATAGAAATTTGCCAATTTGAATTACGAGTCTATGTTTGAGCCTTATAATTGACCTGAACTTTTTGGATGAAGTAAGGGAGAGAATCCATCCACCCATCGCAATCTCCTTTCCAATATTTTCCACGCTTTTTCCAAACTGAAAATACATTCTGTCGTATTCTTCTGATTGAGTGTGACTTAAAAGTTTACAAGGACAAAAAATATATATTAAAAAATATGCAGTGTATATTTTTTTCAATATTTTAATTGAGGACTAGATATCTAAAAGACTCAAAAGACTTCTGAAGTGTTGACCACTGTTTGCCTAATTATTATTAATATCAAATTGTTCTCAATTTAAAAATAATGATATGAGTCTATTTAATTTATTTATATTTTCTAATCTTCAACTTAGTAGTTTTTTTTTTTTTTAATAGTTTAATCTATTTCATTTAGATGTTAACGTAAAAAATAGTTGTGAAGATTTTGATTGAAAATATGAAAACAAGAATGATATCCCTTACAAATTAGATTGAAGTTTAAAAATTGAAGTTATAAAGTTATAATTTATTTATTTATTATTTGAATTATGATATATTATAAAGTTCAGATATTATATTAATGTAAGAATTTTTTTTTTAAGTATTTATGTTTAATTTTTAGCTTTTATTTTAAATTATTTTAAATTTTGTGAATATTTATATTTAAATAATAAAAATAATTAGTAATTCTGAATTTAAAGTTTATGGGAAAGTGCTATTATGTAGAATTCAATATGTTTGTCTAAGCTTATCTGATTGTCCTTTTCAAATAGCTTCAAATATTTTATGTGCGTAAAGAATGGTTTGAAATGTAAAATGACATACAAGCAATATGTGTTTGAACATTAATCATAATAAAAATAAAAAAGGGTGACATATAATGCAACACAAGACGAAGTTGGAAAGAATGTCACATGAGATAAGGGACACAATATCCAATCTTTTAGTAGGAAGGTGATAGTAGTTGGAACGTAATTGACTTGAGGTAGATTATGAATTGTTGTCAACTATACAATAATTTGGTCCTATAAAATGTTGTAAAATAAAAAACTATAATTTTTTCACAACCATTTGGAAACCATCCAAAACGTAGTTAAAACTTAAATCCAAAAAAATATAATATCATGTAATAAAAGAGGAATAAAATGTAGTAAAAATCAAAGACTTGAGGCACAAAAGCTAATGCAACAAGTTTCTTAATCTCAAATGCAAATACTTCATCAATAGTGTAACGTGTTGTATACCTTCTTCTTTAAATCTCCTCCAAAAGCACTAAGAGAAATGGGGGAAACATCCTCAAATAGTGACATTTGGAAAAAAATTTAGAAATAACTCCCATCAAACCTGATTCAAAATCGATAGGTAGAGTTTTTGGGTTTAGATTAGGTTAAAGTTGTTTTAAATTTGCAAGTACTTGTGTATAAGTAGTTCTTAAACCAATTTTATGATTCTTTCAGTAACTACAAATTTGGTGTGGTGGCAAATATTAAAAACGATTCACATCATTGTTGTCATGAAAAAGAAATATTTCCCCTCTATTGGTAAGTGTATATTCAATTCTATATACAATGATCGTCTCAAGTTTGGGAGCATAATTATATTCTATACTAACCTAAATAAACTCTGTGGTGGTTCACAATCCCTTCTTTTTTTACTAGCCTCTTTGTTTTATTTTGTTTCTAGCTTACTAGCTTGATCTAAAATGACCATGGGTTTTTATGTCCATGGGATATTTTGTCCATGAGTTATTATGACTCTAGTATTTTGGTTGGGTTATTATGTCTGTATACCCTTATATGCAATATTAGTTTTGTTACAAGAGTAGAAAAGATATTCATTTAAAGTTTTGTACGAAATCAAGTGGCCCTTAAATCTCGTGGTGGAGTTGAATGGTTCATAATAAGTCTAAGATGAATCAAGTCATAAGTCTTGACGAGTGATTGTGATCACCAATTTTAGCAGTGAGTTGTAAATATCGAAATGGCTAGATAGCAAACAAAATTCACCTACAAGACTAATTGTTTCAATTTATTATTTCTTCACAAATATTAAACAAAATGGAATTGACCTAATGAAACCCCTCTTCTCCTCGTTAATAAGTCATTAATGGTAGAAGTAGAATTGAATTAATGAAGCCCCTCTTATCGTGATCAAGTGAGTTAAAGTCATTCACTTATTCTGAATCAAACTTCTAATTAATAGGACTCTTATCCTGAACAAATGAGTTAAGTCATTCACTTGTTCGGTCATATGAATCAAACTTCTAATTAATAAGACTGACCATTATATTAATTGTAAAACATGTCACAATAATCTATCTCAATCCTTAATATAAAACCTAGTCTATGTAACTGTGAGCTCTATGAGAATCTTAATTTGATATAAAACCCTCGCAAGAATTTTCCAGACTAGAAAGAGCAACGTATGTCTTTTCCATCAGACTTCCATGGAAGTAACCAGTTAAAAGCATTGTTCTTAGAGAACCTTCATCAGAATTCAAAGTAGCACTGGCAAGTATGGACTCAATGTCCACCATTCACCCTCTCCTCTTCTTTGCATTCATGGCGTTCTCAATTTCTTGTCATGCCGCAGATCAGGACGTAATTCTTCTCAATTGTGGCTCCTCGAACACAATTCCGTCACAAGACGGGCGTGAATTCGTTGGAGATCATCATACAACTAAATTCAATCCCTCCACCAGCAAGGAGGCAGCAGCATCTGAACCATTTCAGTCCTCTGAAATCCTTTACGGAACGGCCCGTCTATTCACAGAAAAATCCACATACACAATCCCCATCACAGACACTTCTCGGAGGCATTTCCTCCGCTTTCACTTTTTCCCTTCCTCCTACAAAACCCACAATCTCAATGACGCCAATTTTTCTGTTAACTGGGGGCAGTATGTTCTCCTCCACAATTTCACCTCAACAACTCTAAAAGGGCCACTAATTTTAGAATTTTGCATTCCTGTCAACAAACGGAAACAGCTTGATATCGTATTTACCCCTGAAGCAAGAAACCCCAAATGCTATGCATTCATCAATGCAATGGAAATCATATCCATTCCAGATAAGCTGTTCGAGAAGCCTGTTACTATTCCTAATAGTAAGTCAACATTTCTCATAACCTCGAACATTGCCTTGCAGAATCTTTACAGATTGAATGTGGGAGGGCAAAGCATATCTCCTTTTTATGATAAGTATGGGAGGACTTGGGTTGATGATTCGAATTTCATATTTGGGGCTGCAGTGGGTGCTACAGGAACAAATTCTACGGAGATTCAAAAGGCCGATGATTTTGCGCCAAACGATGTATATGCCAGCTATAGGTCCATGGATGGAGACTCCCTAATCAACCTCAACTCCAATTTAAGCTGGGGTTTCAGCAATATCGACTACAATTTCAGTTACCTCGTTCGATTTCATTTCTGTGAGCTTCAATTCAGAGAAGGCAACCAGAGGAAGTTTGACATTTATATCAACAAACAAACTGCAGAGGAAGCCTTCGATGTCGTTGAAGTGGCTTCAGGGCCTAATCTCCCTATTTACAGAGATTATCTCATTTTCGTCCCTGCAGATGAATCTGGAATTACAGACCTACTTGTTGAGTTGCATCCCAACAACAAAACAAGGCCGCCGTCAGAGCGCTATAATGCTATTCTGAATGGACTGGAAATATATAAGTTAAATGATAGTTCTGGAAATCTTGCAGGACTAAATCCTTTGGTAACAGAAGAAACTGAAGAAAACTCAGCAAATGGACCGGTGAGAAGCCCCAGAAGTAACAAGCGTAAGGGCTTTACGATAGGAATTGTATCTGGAAGCTTAGCTGGTGTAGCCAGTTTGATCTGTTTAATGATTTTATGCTTTGCTCTGAAAAGAAGAGAGAAAAGTAAGGGCTCCCATGAAAAGCCCTCTGCCGCTGTTATAGATGCTACAGGAGGGACGACTACAACAACTTCTTCTACTTCTTCAGCCAAGAACGCATTCACAGGATCATCCGGCGATGGATCGACTTTTGTAGGTAGCATGTTTTTCAGGTACTCAGTCTTCTTATTTATGCCTAATTTATATTATGAGGGAGATTTATGTTAGATTACTTCATGGAATAGAAATATTCCATCGATCTTGCAATAGGGTCTCAACCGGATTCCTTGGAATCTACCTTCATAAAATATCCAAGACAGTTACCATAGGTTCTTTCCCCCACAGGGAACAGACTTGAAACATCATTTAAAATAACTAATAAATTCTCAACTGAACTTCTTCACCTCCCATTCAACATTCTTCTAGATACCATTGAACTGTTCTATCATAAGCAATGTCAGTTCTTCCCTGAAAGTATTCATACCCTCTCTCAACTGAGCTTCTTCACCTCGCCATTCAGCATTCTTGTAGATACCATACAATTTTTCTATCATAAGCAATGTGAGTTCTTTCCTGAAAGTGTTCATATGCCCTCTCAAATGAACTTCTTCACCTCGCCATTCAGCATTCTTGTAGATACCATTGAATTTTTCTATTATAAGCAATGCCAGTTCTTCCCTGAAAGTATTCATTTTCGCCTCGCCATTCAACATTCTTGTAGTTACCATTGAATTTTTCTCTTATAAGCAACGTCAGTTCTTCCCTGAAAGTATTCATATCCTCCATTATGTATTAGGAAGGATTTGGTTTTCTTCATAAATTTCATTACTAGATTTGCATAACCATTATTTTACTTCAGTATTTGATTCCGAGTCCATTTTTTATATCTGGAAGCATACCAGTGAATTCAAATGGATTGTATAAATCTGATAACATTCTTTTACTTGTCAAAGGAAAGGAGTAGTTACAAACCTTCAGATTCACTCAACTTGAAAACCATCCTTGATCGTTGCATTGACTACTATTACCCTGATGCAGCTGAAACCAGCACAAAACCTTACATTTGAACCATGGAGCAAGTAATGATGTATGTCCCAACGATTCATTGATATCTTTAACTTGAATATCCTTGCAGGTACTTCACTTTTCAAGAGATTCAAGATGCAACCAACAATTTTGACGATTCACTTCTTCTTGGGGTTGGAGGGTTTGGAAAAGTTTACAGAGGAGAAATCAATGACGGTATAAGAGTTGCTGTGAAGAGAGCTAAACCACAATCACTCCAAGGTTCTAATGAGTTCAGGAATGAGATTGACCTATTGTCAAGGCTTAGGCACAAGAATCTGGTATCCCTCATAGGCTACTGTGATGAGAACTCAGAAATGTGCCTTGTTTATGATTATGTTCCCAATGGAACATTGGAGAAGCATATCCATGGCAAGGACGTCCATGGAAGAAGTGTTTTGTCATGGAAGAAGAGGCTGGAGATATGCATTGATGCTGCAAAGGGCCTTGACTACCTTCACTCTGGTGCATTCCAAACAGTCATACACCGTGATGTGAAGAGTACCAATATTCTCCTAGATGAAAATTTGTGTGCCAAAGTTTCTGATTTTGGGCTCTCCAAAATAGTGGGCAAATCTGATCAGAGCCATGTAACGACCGAGGTGAAAGGGAGCTATGGATATATGGATCCTGAGTACTTCTACAGGTTGGCTCTTACTAAGAAATCTGATGTTTATTCCTTCGGGGTAGTGTTGTTTGAGGTCTTGTGTTCGAAACCCGCTGTTATGTCTTCCGAGTCAGGGGAGAAGACAAATCTCTCTGACTGTGTACTGAAGCATCTGAGAAACGGTGCTGTGGAGCAAATAGTAGACCCTAATTTAATAGGTGACATAACCTCAGATTCCCTTCAGACATTTGCAGAGGTGGGAGAGAATTGTTTGGCAGGTGAAGGCGAAGTGAGGCCTTCAATGGCAGATGTGGTGTGGCACTTGGAGTTTGCCCTGCGGTTACATGAAACTGCAACATGTAACTGAAAAACAGCTTGCAATGTTACTAAGATTAGTGGGTATGATGTTAAATAGTGATAGTGATTAAATGAATTATAGTTATTATATTTCATATTTATGTCAAACTTTTTATTCGTATATATTATTTTTCTATTTTTTGATTAGATGAATCAATGTAATATATTTGTGAGTTTGTGAGATATAATATTTTATAAAATATTTTTGAACTCTTGTTTCATTTATATTTCTGTCATTTGTTAAGAATTTAGCTTTGAATTTTTATCTAATTATTAACAAATAATCTTCATTCTATCTTTTTTTTCTACAAAGTATCACTTAAAAGATAACTTTAGTACAAGAAATTGTTTAAATAGTCTTGTTCAAGAATCAAAATGTATTTAAAAAAGCTTGAACCTTCAAAATTTTATATTAGATATGTTGAATAATTTATATTAAATATTATATTACATTTACACTTTTTAATATATACTAAAATTTATATATTAAAATTACAATTACAATTTTATATTTATTATTCAAGTTTCAAATTCTATATTATAATTATATAAAGTAAATTACAATTACAATTATATAATTATATATTAAATAGTATTGTATTAGAAAAATAGAATACATTAATTACAATCATTTTTAATATTATTATTACAACTAATTACTAAATTAGGCAAGTATTATGTCATTATGTGATACATGTTACTTATACTTGATTTGGTAAGCTATTAGTATGTTTACCATCAATTAACAATAAAAACTAAAGAAAAAAATTTGAACAGTCCACCACATTGTTTAGCTTGTATGTGGGTTTACATGTGACTTAAAGTGATATAGATCTAAAGTATAGAAATGAAAAAAATAGATAGAAAATATTGACTTTTTTTTTAATTTTGGCTATTGAGATTTCTAATATTCACCACATCCAAATTTGGTTTAAAATTTAACAACGTAGTCTAATTTTAAGTTTTATTTAAATCATCTTCTAGATTTTGTTAGAAAAGTTTCGTCGGATTGTACTCTTTGAACTATAATAAATAATGATAGTTTTGTTTAAATATGTTTAATGGTAACTATTGGCCATTTTTGCCCCCCATTCAACCCACCATTGATAACCGGTCTAAGAGATCTTCAATAGGTTGGATTCTTTAAAGTGGGATAACACACTAAATTTGAGGTTAACATTTCGTAATATTCGTTTTCGCTATTTCGAAAAGTCACTTTCATGCCCTTCCAAAATAGCAAATTTTACTATTTCGGAAAGCCACTTTTGTACCCTTTCCAAAATAGTGAAATTCTCTATTTTGAAAAGGTTCCTTTCTTGCCTTCACAAAATAGCGACATCGGTTTATTGGACAAACAGGTGTGTGCCACGCGGCGGTGCGCAATTTTGTGTGTTATCCCATTTCACCATTTCACGAGGGTCATTTTGGGCGGCCTATGAAATTGTATTTTGTTTCTTCCACCGTGCATTGGGAAATGTGTCAACCATCAAATTAAAAGGTTTCTTCATCAACATTTGTGTTTTAATCATTCATTGGGAGAATTTGCAGCATCTGGGCTATCCATTTCAAATGGAAGATCTACATCAACGGTTCATCTTTTTTGGGGCAAATCAGATTTTTTCCACATGGGTCAACTCTATATTTTTTACAGGTGGGTTAATGTGTGCATTATCCCACCCCACATTTTTTGACAACGGCATGAATTGATTTGTTGCGCTCATGACACGTTACAAGGACCATTCCTTTATTGCAAAACGACATTTTGGGCCTTGTTCCCCGACACCAATGCATCTCCATGCCTCTTTAATGCATGTAATGATCATATCTTTTGGATTTGATCCCTTTTACAGTTGAGTGCATTTGTTTTATTTTTTCCTGTCACTTCCAGCAGCAAGTTGTATTTCAAGATCAGATTTATTCTGATATTCAGTTATTGCTCCATGCAACTATTAACTCCAGTCTTGTGGGGTTTGAACTTCAAGATTAGATTTGAGTTATGACTGAACTCTTTAAAAAGACAATTGTAAATATTTTCAAAGGGTTCTTCTATGTTATCTGGTTCTCTTGTAGTTGCTTATGCTCTGCAACTGTAAATTTCTTGTTTTACCTTACATTAATAGAATTTATGTTTTCCTCTTCTTGTCATTTGACTATCTTGTGCATGTTTTGCCTTGTGTTGAATGTTTCTATTCCATCTTTTAAATTTGTATGTTGTGTTAGCTGGTCATGAATGTTGTAATGTGAATAACTCTTTCCTTGTAGCATTTCATTTGTTTAAACCTGCATATGATCTCTTTTAAGAGTGAATTAGAATTAAGATCTGTGTAGTTTGGGGTATTTTATTAATGTCATGTGCATCTATAGGCAGAGTTGTAACCACAGTACTATCTTGGTGCATCACCACATTTCTCTTTAAACAATATATTTTATGCATTCCTTCTCCCTTTTCCTCTCAAGTGGTAGTGTAGGTGCACCCTGATTCTAAGGAAGTCGGCCTTCTCTAAAGATTCAACCTCAGAGTGCAAGTCCCACACTTGGAGGTTGTTTCCATGTTACACAAGGTTGCTTGAGGGTCATGTCTCAAGCAGGGGTGCAAGTTTTTGTGTCAACAGTTTTTGGCACACCCTGTGGGACAAACATTAAAAGATTCAAATCAATTTCCAAAGCCTCCACTAATCATACCACAATTTTTGGCACACTCAATGGGACAACCAATTTCAGCTACATAAGTCTACGAGAAGCCAATCCAATCTTCATTCATTGAGAAATTGGGTATTTTTCTCAATGTCATCAACCTTTAGAGGCATTCCATCAAACACCATGGAGAATCTAGTGCACTTCTAATAGTTTCAAACAAACTCAGTGTTGGTATGTAAAGATCATCTTTGATCTTTTGTGATTTTCAAGATTTTTTATGAAATTGCATCTTTTATGAAGTTCTAACTATCGACCCATTTCATAGAAACAACTAATATTCTCCCCCATATCATGAAAAAGCTATTCCTCATCCCTCATATTGTCATTTTCAATCTCAGCCCCAAGTTGCTTATAGTCAATCTGCTCAAAATCTATACCATCCCCCCATTCTTGCTCCTCTAGCACCAACATCTCCATATAAAAATCTTGAAGATATGGTGTTGGAGTTTCAAAAGAAAATCAATTTGAAATTTCATGAACATAATGAAAGGGTCAACCTAAGGTTTCATGAGTGGAGTGAATAGTTGATGCCTTTCAAAAGCCAAGTGGGTGAACACACTAAGCATTTGTTGACCTGGGATAACTACCTTGATGAGATTGCAAGGTGGCAAGAGATAAAGAGACAGTAGGAGGAGATGGCATAGCAGGCCTGTCTCCAGCAACAACAACAAGAGAGGGAGAAACAGAGATGCATTAAGGAGAAACTTGCTATGCAAGTTGCTACAAGTTGCTGCAGCAAAAGGGTTGGAAACGAGGCTCCAATCAACTCATTTTCAGACCAAAGAAGTAGAGGCAGTCCCTTCTCCAAAATATGTCATCCCAAGCTAATTCAAGAAACCCCCTCCATTACAAGAGTTTGTTGTTGTAACTTCTCCACTCCCCATGCAAAAAATATGGCCCCATGAGTCTTCCATACCCATTACCATTTCACTCTTTGAGGGTGGACCAGTTGTATGGACTCATGCTGGCCCAAACATGTCATTTTGGGAGAGTGAAACAAAGCCAACAAAGTTTCCATGGGAGGAGTTGCAGCCTATTGAGGAGGACAAAGAGGTAGCTATTGAGCCAAAGGAAGAGGGTCCAATCCTCTTATTTGAAGAGCTTCCCTCCTTTGTTGGGGAAGAAGAAGACAACAAGGTTCCTTTTCTTGAGGAACAAATCATGGCTTTTGAGCCTTTACCAGAGAATGAAAATTTGTTGCAAGCTAAGAAAGAAGATTTTATTTCTTCTTCAAGCCATCATAAGGACGATTGTGACATAAGGACATCACAGTGGATGGAAAAGATTAATTTCTATGAGCTTGAGGCCTCGTGTCTATCTAACAAGTCATCTTCCCCATATGAGGATCATTTGTTGCAGTAGACTATCCTTCATGATATGGAGGATGGAAAAGAGGATCCTAAGGATAGCTCTATCCTTGAGGAGGAACATGTTGATATGTATGAGGTTTCCCCTCAACTTATGCATATTATTGCAGCTGTGATAGAGGAGATTGATGATGAGGATGACGTTTTGGATGAGTTTGATGCTATCTGATCTTCTATAAACATTGAGTCATCATCTCATGTATATGAAGAGCATGTTCTTCAGCAACCACAAGAAGAGATTCACACCATACTAGTAGCTCCCAAGGAAGTGGTTCATGAACAATATGAAGATAAGGTGGAGATTATTTCTTCACAAGATGAGGAGGAGCTACTTCCAAACTAGTAGTATACCACCGTTATAAAGAACAACACAGTCAAGGTTGGTTGCCTAGACCCGGCACCATCAAGAGGATGCCCCATAAGGCATCTAGCTCTATAACAATGTATGTTGCCTGCAGTCATGCTCATTCTAGATCGTGAGGAATGTTTTCACAAGAAGGAGCAAGTAAGTCTTTCTCAAAGTGACAATGTCCCAGAGTTGGAAAGCTTCATTGTTTTTAACATTGGGAAGAAGGTTTTCCATGCACCAGTATGTTTGTCATGTTTGCTTATTCATTTGGTTGCCCACACACATGGAAGGAAGAATCAGCTTGTGAGGAAGGGCAACTATTTCAACAAACCAGTCAATGGCTTTGTTTGATTATTTTGTTTGTAAATACTTGTACATATTGTGTGCTAAAATGTTGACACACTTCTATGAGTCATTATATCCAAGATTGCTCAAGAATGAGATCTCAAATGGTGACTCATAGCTCTCTACTCATGGAGTGCAGGGGTTTGTAATGGAAGCCCTCAATTTGACCCAATTTGTACCCATGCAAGTACACCATAAAATGAGAGATTCAAAGAGGAAAAGCCAGAATGGTAGTCTCCATGATCATCAAATATGCATGCAAATGAAGATGCAAGCTAATCTAAATGATAACAATGCAAAGCAACGAAAGAAAGGAAATCTAATCTATGAAAGGAAATAACAATGCAAGATTAATCCATGAAAAAAAATATGACTCTAAGCTGATGTGAAAATGTAAGAATGAAGCATGATGATAGAAGCCACGGATGCATGAGAGAAGAGAGAAGTTGCAATGAAGCTCCAATTTCTAAACCCTAACGCTTAAACTCCTCCAAAATCATTGTCCAAACCTGAAGCATAACAATACTATTTCAATTAACATCTATCCAAATGAGAAGGAGAGGGCTCCTTATATAGGAAAGTGTTGAGGTGGGAGGCTTCTCACAAGAGCAATGCGGGATAAATCCCTTAAAAGGCAAGTAAGAGGAAAAAGCCGACCACTTAGAGATATGTGCAAAAAAAAGAAATCTTTATAAGATTTTATTTGATTTATTTTATTTATTTTCTTTTTTCATCAAAAAGAGAGCTTTAAGTGGGGATTTATTTATTTAATTAAAAGAGGGATTTTATTTTGATTAAATAAGATAAGATTATTTAATTAAAAGGGAGACTTTAATTAAATAAGATAAAACTATTTAATTAAAAGAGAGATTTTCTTTTAATTAAATAAGATAAGATTATTTATTTATTTAAAAGGATGTTTTATTTTAATTAAATAAGATAAGATTATTTAATAAAAAGAGAGATTTTAATTAAATAAGATAAAATTATTTAATGAAAAGAGAGATTTAATTTTAATTAAATAAGATTATTTTATTTATTTAAAATAAATATTTTCTTTTAATTAAATAAGATTATTTTATTTATTTAAAATAAATGTTTTCTTTTAATTAAATAAGATTACTAATGAAATGATCAAAGCTTAGGAAATATTAAAATAATTAAATTAATTGCAATTTGATCAAGGAAAATGATTTGAATTGATTCAATAAAATATTGTGATGCATTGATTTAGGAAATTGATAAATAGAAGGATGGGGGTTCGTAGTCTAGGCGACCATTTTAGGGTGCATACACATATTAGAGTAGATCTTTTCAGCTTTCCAAGAAGTGCACACGCATAGCATTCTAGAGCTTCCCGAGTTGTTTCAGAGCTCCCCAAAGCTTTTTTGTTTTTTGCTGTTTTCAAAATTTTGTGAAGTTGCATGTGGGACAACATGTCATCTCTTCTAGTGACAGTATGCCCAATTGATTGCTCAAGGCCATTGATCTATACTTAGCAGGCAAGCATTCTCGTTGAGTCACTAATAATGTTGGTCATTTTTACCCCCATTCAGCCCACCATTGATAAGCAATCTGAGAGATCTTCAATGGGTTGGATTCTTTGCAGTTATACTAAAGTTGCGGTTAACATTTCATGTTATCCATTTTCATTATTTCAGAAAGTCACTTTCATGCCCTTTCTGAAATGGTGAATTTCGCTATTTTGGAAAGCTACTTTCATACCCTTTTTGAAATAGTGAACTTTTCTATTTCGGAAAGGTTCCATTCTTGCCTTCATGAAATAGCAACATCTGTTTGTTGGACAAACAGGTTTGTGCCACATGGCAGTAGGCAAACTTGCTTGTTTTCCCATTTCACCATTTCACGAGGGTCATTTTGGGTGGCCCACAAAATTATGAAACTATATGTTATTTCTTCCACTATGCATTGGGAAATGTGTTGACTATCAGATTAAAAGGTTTCTTCATCAACGGTTGTGTTTTAATTATTCATTAGGAGATTTTGCAACATCTAGGCTAATCCATTTCAAATGGAAGATCTACATCAACAGTTCATATTTTTTGGGGCAAATCAAATTTATTCCATGCGAGTCAACTCTATATTTTTTGTGGCTGGCTTAATGTGCATGTTATCCCACCCTTCATTTAGGCAGTGGTGCAAATTGATTTGTTATGGCCATGACACATTACAAGGACCATTCCTTTATTGTAGAATGACATTTTGGGCCTTGCTCCCCAGCACCAATGCATCTTTATGCCCCTTTAATGCATGTAATGATCAAATCTTTTGCATTCGATCCCTTTTATGGCTAGGTGCATTTGTTTTGTTTTTTCCTATCACTTCCAGCAACAAGTTGTATTTAAAGATCAGATTTTATTATGATATTCAGTTATTGCTCTCTACAACTATTAACTCCAATCTTGTGGGGTTTGGACTTCAAGATTAGATCTAAGTTATGCATGAACTCTTTAAAAAGGTAGTTGTACATATTTTCAAAGGGTTCTTCTTTGTTCTTCTCTAGTTCACTTGCACCTACTTATGCGCTACAACTATAAATTTATTGTTTTGCCTTACATTAATAGAAATCATTTCTTTCCTCTTCTTTCTATTTGACTATCTTGTGCATGTGTTGCCTTGTTTTGAATGTTTCTATTCCATATTTTAAATCTGTATGTCGTGTTAGTTGCTAATGAATGTTGTAATGTGAATAACTCTTTCCTTGCAACATTTCATTTGTTTAAACCTACATATGAGCTCTTTTAGGGTGAATTAGAGTTAAGATCTTGTTGAAAATGATTGATTAATTGTGTATTGTCTTTGATGTTACACAAAATGTCATATCTTTGCCAGTCAGTGTATGTTGAACTCACTCGGGTGATGAAAACAGTTTCATGTGTCTACCGAGCATTCCAATGTTTACCAAGTTCAAAAGATAGTGTCTACCGAGTTCACTTGGGCACCAAAGAAAAGTTTGCAGAAGTTCAGTGTTAACTGAGCTCACTCGGTTAACAAAGGAAAGTTGGATGGAACCAATGTTAACTGAGCTCACTCGGTAACCAAAGAAATTTTATGAAGTTGTAGCGTTAATTGAGTTCACTTGGTTAACATGGGAAAACCATTCCAGAAGTTAATATCTACCGAGCAGGGTCGACTAACAAAGGATTATCTTATTTTGGCATATTGAGTTTAATGGATTTATTTGTTGGTTCTAGCCAACTAAAGAGATGAAGAATAATTAATTTTCTAAATTTATTCATTTATATGCATGTAGGTCTTAACAAACAATCACAAGACGAGCAAATACATGTTGAATAAGATTTAAGTCATGATAATCCAGCTTATGACAATCCAGGACATAACAATTTGGGACATGACAATCCAGGACATAACAATCCAGGACATGAACCAATGGAACTTGGAGAAGGGTCAGGATTTGTTTCTCAAATTGGTATGGATGAACGCATAAGACTAACCACAAGTGTAAAGAAAAATATTAGTCACAAAAATTTAGATTATTTACTTACAATGGATGTGGATAAATTGAAATCATTTGCTAATATTAAATCATTAAGTCTTTCCAAAAAAAGAGGTATGAATAAGATAGTAAAAGATATAGCAAGTAAATTTGATGTTTTGTGAAACACTTGAAAAAACTCAAGTACTTGCTTGTGTTCTTTTACAAAAAAACTTGGAAGAGTCATTAAAATTACTAGGTGTAGACACAACATCAAAAAAGAGAAAATTTTCTAACATGCAAAGTGATTTAGTTGAAAATTTTAAGAAAGGTTTGAGCTCTATAGGGAAGAAAATAAGGAAGAAAACTCAAAGTAAAGATAAGAGCACTACAAGAAGAGTTATGTTGCAATCTATTCTTAGTAGTAGTATACCCCAAAATAGACAAATTGTTGGAATACTTTATAATAACTGGGAGGGTGAATCAATTATCCAAGGTCTAGATGTATAAATTAAAAATTTCACAGTTTACTGAACCCATAAAACATTCATACTCATGCATGCATCCATAAGATTATGCAATCACTAAAAACGTGTAGGTTACTATCAAATCAACTTGCAGAAATGTAAAGTATGAAACAAAATATATTCATCAACACACTTGATACAATGATTTATGTGGAAATCCAATTTGAGAAAAACCACCAGTAACATGCTACTCCTTTTCACTCTTTTGAAGTGATGCCCTATGAAAGGCCAACCCTGTTAAAGGTTACAATACACACTATTAAATGTGACCCTGTTAAAGGATATTAATCACCTTGTTAGAAGTGATCCTTGTTAGAGGACTTTAGATCATTTACTTGGAATGCCACCCGGTTAAAGGATTTACAAATGACTATTAGGTCAACCTTAATCCAAAGAATTTACCCTAAACTAATACAATTGTTAGAGAGTAATAGTAGAGCTTTGATTTGATACAACTTACAACTTCTCTTGCAGATTACTGATGCTCGGTATCAACTAGACTTTAATCAGCATCAATTGTTTTGCTCAGCATACATTAGAATGAACTTTTACTCGACTCCAACTAATTTTATGCTCGGCTTGCACTGACTTTTCTCGGTACCTACTATCCACTCGGTCAAGCTTGGCAGACAAACTTTTTGTAATTTGTTCTTCTAAACTTTCTAAGTGTAACCAACCTTTGTAACCTTAAGTAGATTATCAATACATCATGTCATCACTGTCTTAATTGATCCTTGTACTTCATTACATAATCATAACTCAACCTTTCCTCTAGGTGCTATTGTTACCTCTTATTGATCAAATCCTCTTCATTAATCAAATAAGTGATTATAGTTGAATCTTATAAGCAAGTGTTTTACCAGCAAATAGCAAGTTTGACATCAATGACAAAACAATGATTGAAACACATAGTCATTTTTAACAATCTCCTTCTTCTAATCATCTTTCTCAATAATGATATTTTCAATAAAATCTCAACAATCTCCCTCTTTAGCATTGATGGTAAACTAAACTAATCAACCAAATCAACCAAACTGACTAGGTTAAAATAGTAAGACAATACCAAAAAGAAAACTTGTATTGATATTTCTTCCTCTATCAATCAACTTTCATCTTCTGATTAGGTTACAAAATTCACTCTTTCTTATAACTCCCTCTGACTAGAAATTCACTCTTTCTTATAACTCCCTCTGACTAGGTAGATTAGGATTTCTCCCTCTTTCTTGAATTGTTCTCTATCTCTCTGATCAGCAATCTCTTAATATCTCTAATATCTCTTTCTTTCTCATTCATCTTTTTGATGCTAGCTTGATCTATCTCCCTCTTTGATTAGTAGAATATCTCCCTATATGTTCTAGCTCTTGATCAGTAAAATATCTCCCTCTTTGACAACAATGCCAAAGACATATGCCAAAAACTTATTTCTTCAATTGTTCCCTCTATCACCTTGCTTGTGACTAAATTTGAAGTTTCAATTCTGTAATTACTTTAGGTAGCTCCTAAAGTAAGATCATCTGCATCAATGTGTAACATATGAATATCAGCTTGTTTGACGCAGGGCACTCCTCTTGTTACTTAGATAGCCTTTGATAGGGGTATCAGCCCTAATTTACCTTTTAGATACTCATAAGAATCCTTAGGTAATGGTTTTGTGAAGATATCAGTAATTTGATCCTTTCTGTTAACATATTCCATCTTCACCTCTTTATCTTGAACTAACTCTCTCAAGTAATGATACTTGATTGCAATGTGTTTTGTCTTTGTATGCATCACTGGATTCTTTGATATATTGATAGCACTTGTATTATCACAATAAAGTATCATTGGTTTTGTGATTTCTTCCTTCATTCCTTTGAGTAGCTATTTGGTCAATACAATGTGCAATTTACAGCAGCAGCAACATATTTAGCTTTAGTAGTAGATTGTGAAGTACAACTTTGTTTCTTGCTATTCCATGTAACTAGTCTCTTGCCTAAGAAAAATGCTCCCCCACTGGTTTTTTTTCTGTCATCAATGTTTCCAATCCAATTAGCATCAGTGTAGGCTCTTAATTCAAATTTTTCATTCTTCTTGTAGTACAGAGCAAACTCTTTTGTTCCTTTCAGATATCTTATTATTCTCTTCACAACCATTAAACGATTTTCCTTGGGATTGGCAAAGAATCTTGCAATAATCCCTACAGATAATGCAATATCAGGTTTGCTATGTACTACATATTGCAATTTTCCAATCATAGACCTATACATTGTTTGGTTCACCTTAGCAGAATCATCATTCTTTGACAATTTGTGTCCTATCACCATAGGTGTGCTTACTGGTTTGGAGTCCTCTAATCCAAAAAAAATCAATATTTTCTTGACATACTTAGACTAAGTGATGTATATACCATATTTCATCTGATATACTTGCAAACCCACAAAAAAATTTATCTCTCCAAATATAGACATTTCAAATTCTTGCTTCATCTAATTTGCAAAATTCTTACATAAAGCATCTTGTCCTCCAAATATGATGTCATCAACAAATATTTCAGATAACAAAATACCTTTTTCTTTCTTTGTCTTTATGTATCGATTGCTATTATTATCAATCCTTTCAAATCCAATTTTCACAATATAAGTTACAAAATTCTCATACAATGCTCTTGGTGCTTGTTTCAAACCATATAGAGCTTTTTGCAGTCTACATACCATATTCTTATTATTAACATCAACAAAACCTTAGGGTTGTTCTATGTAAACTTCTTCCTCTAATATACCATTCAAAAATGCAGATTTATCATCCATCTGATAAACTTTAAAACCTTTGTATGGCATAAGCAAGTAGAGTTCTTACTCCTTCCAATCTAGCAACAGGAGAAAATATCTCTCCATAGTCAATTCCTTCTTCTTATGCATATTCCTTGCAAACTTATCTTGCTTTTTTTCTTGTGACTTCACCATTTTTATCTAGCTTGTTTCTAAATATCCACTTGGTACCAATCACATTCCTGTCTTCTAGTCTAGGAACTAGACTCCATGTTTTGTTCTTCTCTATTTGTTCAATCTCTTCTTCCATGGCTTTGTACTAGTCAGCATCCTCTAATGCATCATTTACTATTTTGGGTTCCTTCATGCTCAGCAAACATGTTGCATTTTTCAATATATCTCTTGTCATTGTTCTAGTATCTTTATCTCCAATGATTTGAGCAACAAGATGATGTCTTTTGACATACTTAGACAATCTTGGTTCAGTTCTTGTTTCTTCATTTTGTCTTTCAACTTCAAAATCACTATGTATATCTCTATTAGGTATCTCAGCGTCTCTTTCATGTGTACTATGTAGTGCCCACCTATAGTTTGCTTTTCCATTATATTTACAAAACTCATTTATCCCTATTTAATGCATGTATTAGTTTCAAGGAGATTGGATTTATAATTATGACATTGTTTCATGACTTGGATTACATGTATAGCAACAAAGAATTACTTAGTTTATTATATTTCACTTGTTGATTGTTGATTATGATTACTAGCGCATTAATATATCAGAGCCTGAGTTTCAACATTGGGAACTCTAGGCATTATGTGCACCATCACTTGAGCAATTAGTAAACTTGCAACTTATTTAAACGACAAACTTATATTGACATCAAACTTGAAACCAAACTATTGAACAACAAACTTTGAAATGATACAAATTCTGAACATGGAACTAGAAAACTTATAAAACTTTTCGAATTATTGCTCTATGTCAGTAAGTTATGACCCTATGGTTATGTTGGATTCTTAGATGTCGTTGTTGTGTTTGGGTGTTGTAGGAGAGATGACTTCTGGTTCTAGATCCATTGCTAGGGGTCGTAGCTCAGGACGTGGTAGAAGTCGTGGGAGAGTTAGTCATTGTATTCCTTCCTTGGTCCATTCAGGGGACCCTATTCAAGAAGAGGCTAGAGAGGATGCTAGTGTTAAGCAAGATGCTGAGACAGAAGGACCAGTCACTAGAGACTTGGTCGAGGAGATCCTAGCACGCCTACCGTTACAGGATAGAGCTCATCATTCAGAGCATGGAGATAGAGATAGGTCCATGAGTCCTAGAGGGAGGATCCTAGAGAGCAACAGGCGGTCTAGTCAGTCCATCCAGATAAAGGACCTATTACAGGTCAAGATCAAACCTTTCAATGGAGAAGGTACTGGATATGATGCTGAGAATTGGTTGATTGCACTAGATAGATGTTTTTCCATGCAAGACTTTGACTCCAATGTCAAAGCAAGATATGCCATCACCCATTTAGAGCACTTTGCAGTGATTTGGTGGAATATGGAGGAGAAGAAACTTGGGATAAATATGCAGACTGTTACATGGGAGTTGTTCCTTGAACACTTCCATGAGCGATTTCTATCAGAGCAGTGGCAACTTCAGAGGGCAGATGAGTTTCATGACTTGAGATAGGGTACCAAGACTGTGGTGGAGTATGAGCGTAAGTTCTTCGAGCTTATGTCTTATGCAGAAATTAGTGATAGTTCACCATTGATGGTCCAACATTTCATTAGAGGACTTCATGCTAACATCATTGGGGGTGTTAAGGTTTTCCAACCTAAAACCCTTAAGGATGCAATATTGCGAGCTACTTTGGTTGAGATGAGTGTGACTTCAGGCCAAGGTGGCCTACCAGGTGTCCAGCCTAGAGGGGCACTTTATTCAGGAGCAGTGAGGAATAACCAGTCTCAAGGGGCTGGAAGTTCTAGAAATTCTCCTAACTTCTCTAAAGGTAATCAAGAGAAGCCAGGAAGAAAGTTCTTCCATGGTAACAGTGGTGGTTCACAGTCAGGGAACTATCGCAACTGGAAGCATAGTATGCGCAAAGGGTTGGATTGAGTTCCTCGAGCTCTCAGCGAGGATGCTAGTGTTGGTAGTTTTGATCAGTCGCGTGCACCTGGAACTCAGGAAGGCTTTAGTGGAGATTGCTACTTTTGTGGACAATATGGTCATAGAGCGACCAATTGCCCCGATCGTGGACCTTAGTTTGTGTTGATTCATGTTTCTTTGTAATGGGCTTCCAGGAGTAAGCCTAATTCTAGGGGGGTGGATGTAGTGCCTGCCCCTAGTTCGCATTTCTGTTATCATTGTCAATTTGATTTAGGTTGATTTTATGCATTGATAAGTTTTAGAGATACTAGATTTGTAATATTATGATATTATTTCATGACTTTGGTCACAAATGTATCAGTTATTGTTGCTTAGTTGATTTCATTCATGTGTTGTTAATGATATTTTAATGATTCCTAGTTAGTAAATGTGGTTTCTTTCATAAAAATGTTAACATGATGTCTTTAATGATGATTATGTTGTATTGATAGAGATGCATTATTATATGTATGCATTTGATCTTAGATTTGTGATTTTTATACTTACCCCATACTTGCATGTGTATGGTGTGCGTGTTTATTTTATCTTTCTGTCTGACGTGTTTGATGTGGTTAGGGGAGGGAGTCGTAGTCACCTGCTAGTCGGGATCTACACGATGAACCACTCCCCGCCATTGTCTGTTTAGTTTAGATATATTATATACATATACATGCTCGTCTTTTATGCAGGATGCAGGTACCGGACATCGACTTCCCTGAATTGCCAGGATGAGCGTGCCCTATTACAAATACTCAAATGGTGAGAATGGGAAGATAATGATCAGGTCCAATCCTAGCCATAGCCTAAAATACTTGTCCTACAAGGAGGACTCGTAACAGACTATCTACCCTTTTTTTTTAAACCCGTGAGTATTTTGTGCATATGTTGTTTTGTGAGTCTTTGATGAATTTTTTGTTAATAAAGTCTATTTAAAAGATTAAATTAATGATTTAATTTAATGAAAATTATTATGACTTTTCGAATATTTAATTATATTTAATTAATTGAGAAATTAATTAAATAAAAAGAGTTGAATTCGAAGATAAAAGTTATAAGAATAAATTTAGAACGTGATAATATTTATTTAATTTAATAATAATATATTTAGAGTTCATTTTTAAATAAATGCTAAATATTATTGTTATTTAAGTTAATAAATATTTATCAAATTAAAGGTTCAAAAATAAATTAAAAAGTGAAAAGATATTAAATTATGAAAATGATTTAAGTTTGCATGAATGAGTTTAAAATATAAGAAATTAATTAAAAGATAAATTATGTGCACTTGATTAAGATATTTTAATAAAGTGCGCATGAGATTAAAGTTATAAATTTATTAAAGTAAAGTCAAGTGGAAAGTTAAATAAAGTAATTTAATGAGTCACTTAATGTGCATGAAAAGAATAATAAAAGAATATTTTAATTAAAAGCGAATTAATTGTGCATGAAAGAATTAATTAAGTAAGATAATTATAATTTTCGTAGTGGTGGTGACAGAAACCCTAATAGGTAATTAGATTCTATATTAGAGGGTTTCGGGTCATTATTACACACACAGGTTTCAGGGAACACACTTTTGGAAAGGGGAACAAAGAAATCTTTGGAAGCTTGGAAGGGTTCGGATTAGCAAGGGTTTCACCAGATTGTTAGCATCAGATCAAGGTAGGGTTTGTGAACCATTCTAGAAACACTTTCGGATCTCTGTCTTCTTCGTGCTTGTTGAAAATTGCTTTCTCAAATTTTATTGAATGAATCTTGCTACCTTTCTTCTAAATCTTTTGCTATTTGATTTCTTCTAGGAATCGAGATTGAAAAACTATTTAGATAACCTCGTTCTACAATTGAAAGGAATTAGTGTTAAATCGAGATCTGTGCTTTGGATCAAAATGAAATTAAGAAATTTAAATTTGGAAAGGGTTTGTTTTTGGAAATGGAAATCTTAGGATTGAAAATTCGAAGGGTTCGATTTATTTTCCTATTAGACTAAAGTTTAAATCATTTATACAAAATTTAAAAAATATTAAAAAAATATATATATATAAATTATATATATATATATATATATATATATACATTTACATATTAAAGAGAAGGTTATTTAATAAATTCTATGTAATTATAAAATTTATAGAATAAACAAATCTTTTGTTTATAAAGAAAACGTTTAAAAAATAATAATAATAAATTAAAATATATATATATATATTTTTATGCGTGGGCTGGCGTGGGCGATTTAAATATTATAAAAAATAATAATAAATTAAAAAATATATATATATTTTTATCCGTGGGCTGGCGTGGGTGATTTAAATATTATAAAAAATAATAATAATAAAATTATTATATGGGGAGAGGCGGGTTTTACCCACCCCCTACCCCCATGTCCTCCATATTGCAGCGGACAGCCGCTGTCACAGCAGTGACTGCTGCAACAGCAGCAGTACTATGTACTGCTGTTGCGGCAGTAGCGTGCTACGGCAGGGCTGCCACAGGGTTTCAAAGGGTTGCGACCAGTCTTAAAAGCCGGCGAGCTATAAACGTGATTAATATGTATGATTTTTTTTTAAATTGTATTTTATTTATAATTCAATTTTAATTAAAATTTAATTGTGTTAAAATTTTAAGTTATTAAATTTTAATTATTAAATTTTAAAATTATATTATTATTAATTTTTATTAATAACTAAATAAATTATTAATAATTGTGATATAGATAAATAAAGTTATTAATTAACTTAATTAAATTTGTTTTAATTAGGAATTATTAATAACAAGGGTTATCTAACAAAGTTGTACACTTATTTATTATTGTTAATGATTATTTATATTGATAAAATTGTAATGAATCGATTAAAGTTAGTAAAGTGTTACTTTTATAATTTAAAGAAATAAATGGGTATATTGAAATTCTTCTTTTAAGAAAATTGACTTTTATCATGAGAATAGCTTATATAATTGAGTCGAATAGTCGAATGGGTTTTTGGGTGGGAGAAAAATGAGAATCTTATGCACTTAAAAACGTACATTAAAATGTAAACTGTAATTTTACTTTTATTCCAATTGCGTATTTTCAAATCAAACCCAAACTATGAAACTGTATTGTTTGCTTGTACTATTTATGCTTTGGGATTTTGGAGTCGGTTAGATGTTGACCAGTTTAGGATGTACACCAGAGGTTTTGTGAGATTTTTGTTATACCATTTATGTGGCTGGATGTTATGATGTGTTTTGTGATTCATATTGGATATTATATTTATGAGGTTTATCTTGTGGAGCTTTAATGTGTACTTGGATGGGAGAACCTTCTTATTATCAGGTTGCCTGTTAAGGAACCGAGTTTGATCTTTATGAGTGTTGTGGTATGGGACACAACTATGGAATTTATGTGCTTCAGAGAGGTTGTCTAGGTACATGACTTGGGAGTGGCTTGCATAGGGGTCCGGGACCCAAAGTGGTCGGTACCAGGGTAACCTAATGCAAGTTATGTAATAAGTGATAATCTAGTAATTAAAACTTTTGGGGGGAAAACACACTAAAAAGATAAGTTAGAGATATTTGATCCACCCATGCCTTGAGTGCTTGTATAGACTAAGGATGGGAATGAGATGAGTGCCTCGTCTTCTTGAGAGGGCTTTCTAGTTTCCATATGTGTGATGTTGAGGGTCTGGGGTTCAGAGTAACCAATCCAGGGTAACTCAACGCTTGAGGGTCCGGGGTCTATTTAGAGATCAGTCCAGGGTAACTCAAGCAGCCATGTGATGACACTCCCTAGTATGTAGCCTAAGTCTCCTTTGTAGATTTTGTGTGTACCTCTGGTGGTGTATCTATTGTCGGATGTGTTTATTATGGTTATTTACTTTCATTGATGATGATTGGTGATTCATGGATGATGTACTTTTGACATGTGGCTTTTGACTTGAGGTGATTGTCTTTTGTTGACTTTATCTTGTGATCTTGGTATTTGGTTTATACTTGGTTTGTGTATGATGTTTGGCTATGTGATGTCGGTATTGGATGGAGTGTTCTTTCTTTCTGGATTATTTTATCTTCTTGAGTAGCATGTGTTACCTTTGAGGTAGTTTTGGCTATTAGGGGTGCCTTGCCTAGGAATGTTTTATGTTTGATTAGCCGTTTGTGGATCGTTCATTATCTTCCCTGCACGGTGGGAGTGGAAGCCTGACTAGGTAACCACGCGGTCGGGAGGTAGTGTCTTCTTACCATTTGGGTCCCCCTTCACATTGCCAGCTATTGGATGTTCGTTGCAGAAGATGTACCTTTATCATTCTTATTTCTTATCTCAGAGACTTCTTTTCAGATGATGTATATATCTTATCATGTATTTTGATTTATTGTATCTATTTTCACATACCCTGTGACATGTGCAGTGGATGTTATTTAGTGGATGTACTTTCATTGTATTAGATATACTCATGCTTTGCTTATGCGATTATGTATCTGTTATTTCTTTATGATCTTGAGACATTGTACTTGGAACTTAAACTAATTAATTTAAAATCATTAAATGTGACTCAACGTGAAGGAACTCTTGAGGAATTGAAACTGTATCTATATTTGCATATGTGTATTTGATGTGTATGTTCATATTGCTTCCGCATTCATGTTATCTTGATGTTGTTTAAACTTTTAAAAAAAAATAGTTCAATAAACATTGTAACATGTTAGGTTTATTTCTCTTGGGTTCCCGAGTGGGGCGTTACATAATAATGCTTTAATGGTTCTTAGTTAATAAATGTGGTTACTTTCAAGATGATGTCAAAAGATGAGTTTTCATGTTTGAATATGTGATGATTTATACCCAAGATTTATTATAGTACTTACCCCATACTTGCATGTGTATGGTGTGCGTGTTTGTTTTACTTTTTTATTTGTCATGTTTGATGTGGTTAAGGGAGGGAGTTGTAGTCACTTGCTAATCAGGATTTACATGATGTACCACTCCCTGTCATTGCTTATTTAGTTTAGATATATTTATATACATGTGCATGCTCATCTTTTATGCAGAACATAGGTACTGGGCATCGACTTCCTTGAATTGCTAGGATGAGTGTGCCCTATCACAATAATTCAATGGTAAGAATGGGGAGATAATGTTCAGGTCCAATCCCAACCATAGCCTAAATACTTGTCTTGCAAGGAGGACTCGAAATTGACTTTCCACCCTTTTTAAAAACTCGTGAGTTTATCTTTATCTGTGTTGTTTGATTTTGAGTTTTGGTCTGTTTTGGTAATGTTGCTTTTATGTGGGTTTCACTATGTGATTTATTTGGTAAATGATTTAATTATAATATTTAAGTTAATCATATAATATTGAGAATTATTAAATATTATTGGATTAAAAAAAATTAAAGCATGAGAATATTTAATTAATTTTTAAAAAACTAATTAAATATGTGCTTTAATTTAGAAGTATAAATTTAGAAAATTGGTTAAAGAGAAATTAGAATATGATGATATTTAATTAATTATTAATTAATTAAATATGTAATTCAGTTTAAGAGATTTAATTTAAAAGTTTAATTTAAAAAGCGAGACAAAAAGAGAATTAAAATATTAAAATATTAAAGATTTAATATTGTTTTATTATAATTAGTTATTTAATTATAATTAAATTATAGTTGCATTTAAACAAGGAGCTTTGATTATTATTATTAATTTAAATAATAAACTAGAGAAAAATAAAATATAAAAGAATAAAATTTAAAGATAAAATTATAGTTTTAATTGTGGTATAGTTATATTTATTTAATTTAATGATAATTATTTAGGAGCCTTTTTTTTTTTTTTTTTTAATTGATAAACAGCTGAAGCCTAGATTAATTATTATTATTTGTTGGAATTAATTATTATTATATGTTATGCGAAGGTAGATTCGAACCCAAGACCTCCCACGTGAGAGGCTCGCAAGTTACCATTGCATTGTAGGTTTTTGTTTGGTTTAAGAGTTTTGTTTTAATAATAAATTCTAAATAATGAATAAATTAAATTAATAAATATATTATTAAAATGCTTCAACAATTAATTAAAAAGATAAAACTAATTATTTAAATTAAGATATTTGGTAATTAAATATCTAATCTAAAAGAGATGTGCATAAAAAAGTAAAAGGTAATAAAGTAATAAATAGTAATTAATTAGTGAGTTCCCTCTCGTGATTACACAATCAGAGCCCCAATTTAGGGGAGAACTCTTTATCAGAGATCTAGAGCTCATTTTGCAATGACACATGTTTTGGGGAGCAAAATTAAGAATTGAATCAAAAGAATTATTGAAAGTTTCAAAGGGTTTGGATTTGCATGCATTGATAGATTGTCTCAAATTTTAGTTGTGGTTTTGAGGTAGGGTTTGAAAACTCATTGTATAATTTTATTGAAAGATCAGTCTACTTCATGTCTCTCTGGGTGTTTGCATATTGATTATTAATTTACTATATTGATTGTTGAATAAAGAATTATGTTGTAGATTTTGAAAAAAGAAAACTTGATTGAAGAAAATTATAGAAAAAAAACTATAGAAAATTATTGTGATTGTATTCTTATAAACCCCTTTATAATGTAATAAAAAATTTGATTATTGAAAATTGGAAGAAAATACGTGAAAATATTAATTGCATGTTTACTTTAATTTTATAAAAATATAATATAATTTTTAGATTTATTTGTTTAAATTATTATTATTAATTAATTTCAAAAATTAAATTAATACTACTCATTTAGTTAAAGTGAATGTTAGTATTAGTGATTCTTTAAGTCTAGTTAAATTCTTAGTTACATATAAATAATTTTATATTTATTAATACAAGAGGGAGGTTAATAAATAAATATTTAGAATTTTATTATATTTTAAGAAACGTTGTGGTGGAGTTCACTTTGTAATCATTTAGTTAATAACTATTTGACTTTATAAGAGAAATTATAAATAATTAAATTAAACTAATAATTTTATCTCTATTTGCATTATGAATTAAAATTAAATTAAATGTTAATATTAGACTTAAATAGAAGTCAAATTAATATTTTAGAAATGAAATTGATATTAATATTTAATCTAATAATATACATTTATGTTATTAATTAAATCATTTATGATTTAAAATTATTTAAATTAATAACATGATAATATTGTGTGATATTTTATATGCATAGAAAGATTGGATATTTAAATACTTATTGTTTTAAATAAATTTATTAGCATAACAATTCATATTATCATGTATATTGTTACTTTATTTCTAAACACATCCTTTTGACCCAAACTAAACAAAAGAAATTGATAAAATTAGATCATGTGGCTGAAAAATATGTGTTTTCTAATATTCTGTGTATAGTCTTAAGATGTTTATTTTCTTGATAATTTTTCTTTGTGGGTTGTTTAATCGGTCAAGTTAGGATGTGCACTAGACGTTGTCTTTATGATTTCTTTTATATTTTTTCTGATTATTATGATGAGCTTGTGTTTTTTTTAAATGTAAAAGAGCATTTATGAGTTTTTTTATGTGGTGTATTTATGTCTACTTGGGTTGGGAGAACCAACTTATTTTTGGTTTGTCTGTTAAGGAACCAGGTTTGATCTTTATGGGTGTTATGGTATGGGACACAATTGCGTTTTGTGTACTTAGGAGAGGTTGTCTAGGTACATGTCTTTGGGAGTGGCTTGCAGTAGGGGTCCGGGACCCAGAGCGGTCAGTGCCAAGGTAACCTATTGTAAGTTATGTAATAAGTGATAATCTAGTAATTAATATTTTGGAAAAACACACTAAAAATATAAGTTAGAGATATTTTCCATGCCCATGCCTTGAGTGTTTATATAGACTAAAGATGGGAATGGGATGATAGTATGACTGGTTTGCCTCGTCTTCTTGAGAGGGTTCTCTAGTTCTACATGTGTCACATTCAGGGTTCAAGGTTCAAAGTAACCATTCCAGGGTAACTCAACGCTTGAGGGTCTAATATCTATTAAGAGACCAGTCCAAGGTAACTCAAGTAGTTTGACCATGTGATGACACTCCCTAGAATGTAGCCTAAGTCTTCTCTCTAGATTTTGTTTGTACCTCTGGTGGTGTACTTATTGTTGGATGCATTTAATGTGGTTATTTACTTTCATTGATGGTGATTGGTGGTTTATGGATATTGTACTTTTTTCATGTGGTCCTTGACTTGAGGTGGATATCTTTCATTGACTTTATCTTATGATTTTGGTGATTTGATATATTCTTGGTATATGTATGATGTTTGTTATGAGATATTGGTATTAGATTGGGTGTTCTTTCTTTTGGAGTATCTTATCTTCTTGAGTAGTATGTGTTACCTTTGAGGTAGTTTTGGCTTTTAGGATTCCTATCCTATGAATGTTTTATGTTTGATTAGTCATTTGTGGATCGTTCATTATCTTCTATGCATGGTGGGAGTGGAAGCCTGACTAGGTAACCACGCGGTCAGGAGGTAATGTCTTCTTATCGATTGGGTCCCCCTCACATTTCCATTTTTCGGATGTTTAGTGATGCAATTGTACCTTTATCATTCTTATTTCTTATCTCAGAGACGTCTTTTTAATTGATGTATATATGTTATCATGTATTCTGATGTATTGTATATATTCTCACATACCCTGTGATATGTGCAGTGGATGTTATTTATTGGATGTATTTTCATTGTATTAGTTATACTTGTGCATTTTCTTATGTGATTATGTATCTATTATTTCTTTATGTTCAAGAGACATTGTACTTGAAACTTAAACCAATTAATTTAAACTTCTTAAATGTGACTCAACGTAAAGGAACCCTTGAGGAATTGAAATTGTGTCTATAATTGCTTATGTGTATTTGATGTGTATGTTCATATTGCTTCTACATTAATGTTATCTTGATGTTGTCAAACTTTATTAAAAAAATAGTTCAGTGAACTTTGTAACATATTAGGTTTATTTCTTTTGGGTCCCTGAATAGGGCGTTACATACTAATCTCAGAATCAAAATCTACATCCATTTCATTCTATGACTCGGTATCTAAATCCAGCTCAGTTCCTGAATTCATAGGGTGTGACTCGGCAGTCACTGTAACTTGTTGATTTCAAACTTGGTTTGCAGCATCTTTTTCATTCCTTCATAAAAGTATATAAATTATTTGTATTCTTCTAGCCTTTTCATAGGTTCAGTCTCATGTACTTCAATATATTCATCAAAGTTCACATTTGCACTTTCCACAATTTTTTTAGTATTAGTATTCAAACACATATAAGCTTTATTTCTTGTAGAATATCTTAAGAATATACCTTCTTCACTTTTTGCATCAAGCTTGTCATTCCTAACATCTTTGAAAATGTAACATTTACTTCCAAATACCTTAAAGTATTTTACATTGGGTGAGTATCCATACCATATTTCAAAAGGTGTTGAATGAGTACCTTTCTTGATTTCCACACGGTTCAAGGTATAGACAGTTTTTCTTACAACTACTCTCCAATATTTCAGAGCAACATTCTTCTACATCATGAGTGTTCTAGCACAGTCTATTATAGATTTGTTCCTCCTTTCAACTATTCTATTTTGTGAAAGTATTATAGGAGTAGATGTTTGTCTTTTGATTCTTTTGTCATTACAAAACATCTCAAATTCATTTGATGTGAATTCTCCTCCTCTATCAAATCTCAAACATTTTAGACTTTTACCTATTTCCTTTTCAACTCTTTCTAGGTATCATTTAAACATTTGAAAAGTATCAAATTTATGTTTCAAAAACATAACTGTCATCATCCTAGAATAGTCATCAACAAATAGCATTATATACTTATCTCCTTTGTAAATTTTCACTTCAATTGGTCCACACAAGTCAGTATGAACAACCTCTAGTATTCCTTTAGAGGTATAAGTTTTACTCTTAAAACTTGACTTTGTCATTTTGCCTAGCTAACATTGTTTGCACATTACATTATCAGGCTTCTTCAACTTAGGAAAACCTCTAACTTTCTTCATATTACTGAAACTAACTAAGTTATCAAAGTTAACATGACATAACCTCTTGTGCCTCAGTCATACATCATCAAATTTTACAACAAAAAAAGTAGCATCTTCTATTATTGACATTTGATTTCCACAATCCATTGATAATATATTCTATCATTTTTTTGGAATTTGATTGTGTAAAATTTTTTAGCATCAATGTTTTGGATCACACATAGTGATCCATCATCAGGATAAACAGCAAGAGAATATGAACATTTTTTTATATTCTCTTGCTATTCATCCTGATGATGGATCACTGTGTGTGATCCAAAACGTTGATGCTAAAAAAATTTACACAATCAAATTCTAGAAAAACTATAGAATATAGCATTTTCTATATCAAGATAGAATATATTACTTCTAGTTTGATCACCTTTTTCAATCAGTTTCCCATTTGTGTCATATATCTTAACAATCTTGTTTTCAAATTCATCCTTGCATCCCAAATTATGCAGTTGTGACACACTTAACAAGTTATAGTTTAGTCCATCAACATAGTAAGCATTATCACATGAAATCCTATACGTGAGTTTGATAGAACCTTTTCCTTTTATCAAACATGGTGCATCATTACCAAATCTTACACTATTTCCATCAAAATAATTTAGGGCAATGAACTTACTTTTGTCTCGAGTCATGTGATGTGAACATCCACTGTCAATGATCCATCTATTATTCTTGTTTACACAAGCCACAAGTGTGGTTGCCTCATCTTCATTAGATTCATCCTTCATTGCAACATATACCACCTCATCATCATGTTCATCAGAATCATTTTCTTCAGCAATGTAGCAAGACTTCTTGCCTTTGTCTTTGTAATCTTTGTTGTCTTCATCTCTGCTACTCTTGTATTTGTCACCACCTCTATAGTTCTTCTTCTCTGGACATCTAGCATCAATATGACCAACCTCATTGCAACTGAAAAAAATGATGGGTAACTTACCTTTGAACTTGTCTTTACCTTTATGGAATCTTCTTACCAGTAGTGCTTCAAGCTGTTCAACATCCTCCGCATCTATATCACTGTCACTGGACACATATTTCTTCTTCTTTTTCTTCTTCTTCTTCTCATCAGGTTCCTTCAATGACACTTTAGTTTTGCAAGAAAATTCAATATTTTTAGGCTTGTAATTATCAAAGTTAGATAGCTCAAAAGCAGTGAGTCTACCTATCAGACCTTCAAGTGATAGCTTATTCCTTGGAATACATCTCAGTTCTTGAATTGTAGAAACTCTAATAGCATATATAGGTAGCAGTGTTCTCAAAACTTTTCTTAAAATAGTTTCATCATCTATATTACTAGTAGCTTCTCTTATTGCATTGACAACTTCTTTTATCCTTTCAATATATTGAGCAATATTCTCACCTTATTTCATTCTCATGTCATCAAACTTCCCTCTAATACTTTCAGCTTTGGCTCTTAGAACATTTACATCTCCTCCGTAGATAGTGGCTAGGGCATCCCACATTTTCTTTGCACTATCAAGTCCTTTGATATCATCAAATTAGGCATAACTTAGGGCAAAGGCTATGTCTAGCATTGCCTGGTTGTGTTCTTTCTTCTTCCTCAAATCTTTAGTAGTTGGGGCACCAACAGGATCAACATGTTTCATAGAAATGGTAGATTGTGTATGATCTCCAAGTCCTCCAAGGTGTAGCTTCATCAAAATTTTCCATGCAAAAAAGTTATCTCTATTGAGCTTGGGTACTTCTCTTTTAGACATCTCAATCTTTGTGCTTCTAGTACCTTTAAACTAGTTCTCTTCAAGCAGATGGCTCTGATACCAATTGTTAGAATACTTTAGAATAACTGACAGTGGGTAAATTAGTTATCCAAGGTCTAGATGTATAAATAAAACTTTTCATAGCTTAGTGAACCCATAAAACATTCATACTCATGCATGCATCCATAAGATTATGCAATCACTAAAAACTTGTAGGTTACTATCAAATCAACTTGCAGAAATGTAAAGCATGAAACATAACATATTCATCAACACACTTGACATAATGATTTACATGGAAATCCAATTTGGGAAAAACCTCTAGTAACATGCTACTCATTTTCACTCTTCTGAAGTGATGCCTTATGAAAGGCCAAACTTGTTAAAGGTTATAGTAGACATTGTTAAATGTGATCCTATTAAAGGATTTTAATCAACTTGTTAGAAGTGAGACTTGTTAGAGAACTTTAGGTTATTCACTTGGAATGCTACCCGGTTAAAGGATTTACAAATGACTGTTAGGTCAACCTTAATCTAAAGGATTTACCCTAAATTGATACAATTGTTAGAGTAACAGTAGAGTTTTGATCTGACACAACTTGCAACTTCTCTTGCAGATTATGAATCTCTATTCAATCCTCAATTCTGCTTGGCCTTCATACTTTGTATCTCTAATAGCTTGTTCACCCTTCAAGTATTCATCTTCTTTAAGCCTTCTTACTTAACATGCCATTGCAGACTCTTCTCTTAGGTCACTTGATGAAGCAAAACTATTGACTTCTTATCTTCCTTAGGTTCTCGAACATAAAAACTTTGCTTTATGACTAGATATTCCTATAAGTAGTAAATTAAGATATTTTCTCGCTCATTTTACATCATCCTAATTTAGGGTTCGAATGGATTATGTAGGATACAATGTATCTACCCCATATTTCATATCTCTTCTAGAAACTTCTTCTAGAATCCATTTGAATTTTCCTTAAAATGGTTTACCTCAAATTCTATGCCACCAGCTCATCAACCTTATCTTCCACCTGGTTCACAAAATTCAAGAAAACAAACTTGTCAACTTAGATTGATCAAATCTTCAATCTTTTAAATAATGCAATAGCTCAGCATTATCAACCTTCTAATGCTCAACACATACTGCATTGATCGGCATCCACTATGAAAATACTTGGCACCTACTAAAGTTTATTGATGCTCGGCATCAACTAGACTTTACTTGGCATCAATTATTTTGCACAGCATGCACTAGAATGAACTTTTACTTAGCTCCAACTAATTTTCTACTCAGCTCGCACTGACTTTGCATGGCACCTACTATCCACTCGGTCAAGCTTGGTAGAAAAACTTTGTGTAACTTGTTCATCTAAACTTTCTATGTGTAACCAGCCTTTGTAACCTTAAGTAGATTATCAATACATCATGTTGTCATTGTTTTAACTAATCCTTGTACTTCATTACATAATCATAGCTCAACCTTTCCTCTAGGTACTATTGTTACCTCTTATTGATCAAATCCTCTTCATCAATCAAATAAGTGATAGTACTTGAATCTTATAAGAAATTGTCTTACCAGCAAATAGCAGATTTGACATCAGTGACAAAATAATGATTGAAACACAGTCTTCTTCAACAATATCCTTCTTCCAATTATCTTTCTCAACAATGATCTTTTCAATCAGTTCTCAACACAAATATCTTCAATTTCATCACATATTAGTTTTAGTAGAAAACCCACATCAAAATATATTAAGAGGAGAATGGTTTTGGATGATAGCACTTTGGAAGAAAATTGGGAAATTATGTGTAGAGCTCCTCATTGTGATATGATTGATGGTAGAATCAAAAAATTGGTAATATCATTATGGAATGATAATACTCGTCTTTCATCAAATACTAGAGATATTATCAGACATAGGGTTAGACCTAACCTTTATGAACATCATACAAAACATTAGTTGGACATAACACAACATGAAATGTATGTCTCATTTTGTTGTTCAAATCCTAATATAAAGATTGGATAGACATTATTTGAAAGATTGAAGACATATTATGTTAGGAGAAACAAAGTGTTTTAAACTTGTTGTCGTTATCATATTGAATTTGATCTCCACTATCAAGTTTATCAAAAATTTATAGAATAAACTTTTGGTTATAAAATGCCCCTCCTAATTAGACAAAGTGAGTTGTCTCATCTATTTTATGTGAAAAAATAGATGATCATGTTGGTCAAATCAATTGCATTAGAGGAATATGTGACACATGTTCTAATTTGGCTCTTTTTAATTTGAATAATGAAGATGTTGATGTCACAAAAATGATAACTTGCAAGGGTTACAAGTATGTAATGAATCAAACTAAATCTAGGAAAGGATCAAAAAGATTAGAATATGTTGAAGAGGAGATGACTATTGGAGCATTTATGGAAAAATTTAAACGTTTGATACAGCCATATATTTGTCACACATATTTTGCAAAGTGGCAAGCACAAAAATATCAAATACTTAGAGATAACTTCCCATTTGGAACCATTTTATCCGTTGCTAACTTTGTAGAAAACTATTCATTTGTTCATCAAAGGGCTATTCAATCATACTACTATTTTTTAGATCAGGTTGCTATTATGGTAAAGTGTTTTATCATTATGCATAGTTAGATTTGGATGGTATTCAAAGAAGAGTTGAAGCACGAGTCATCAAAAAAGAATATCACTTCTACATAAGTGATGATAAAGAACATGATATTCATTATGTAGAACTTTGTTTCAAGAAATTTTGTGCATATATCAAAGAAAGAGGCATAAGTATCGATAAACATTATGTTTGGTCAGATGGGTGTGTTGCACAATTCAAAACATCTCCACCATTTTATGCACTTTTTCGATATCATGATGAAAACATACCACATGTATGGAGTTTCTTTGAAAGTGGACATGGAAAAGGTGAACATGATGGTCTTGGAGCTTGTACCAAACATGCTCTATGAAAGTATCGAATGAATTATAAGGGAGTTCATATAAATAATGCACATGGTGTTTTGAATGGTACAAGACACATTGTGCATCAAATTAGGTTGGCGCATCGTCAATAGTGAGTCAAATAGTACCATGTACAGTCTTTTGGGAGATATTAGGTAAATGTACATGCATGTGTATATATATTTTCTCTTGAATCTAATTTAATTTATACACACATGACATGTGAATATATTTTTGTCTCTAATTTATTTTTGTATATATATTAAATATGTGTCTTCATGTGTGGATAGAAAAACTATGCATGGTTGCAAGAGGATAGAAAAAATGTGATCCTTACATTCTGTTATAACTACCAATCATTGCAATTGGACATTGTACACGAGAATATTCATGTTTTTGTTGTTATTGCTTTTCTAAGAATTACAATGAGTGCATCAATCAAGATCATAGATATGTAGGTCTATGGAATTTGGTGCCACTTGTTACTGATACAAATAATTGAGATGAAGATGAAAACTTTGATGACATTCGTTTGATTTCTACTAATTATAATCATATATCTAAACTAGTTTGAATTGGTAAGTAAAATTTTAAAAATTATATATATGTGTGTGTGTGTGTGTGTGTGTGTGTGTGTGTGTGTGTGTGTGTGTGTGTGTGTGTGTGTGTGTGTGTGTGTGTGTGTGTGTGTGTGTGTGTGTGTGTGTGTGTGTGTGTGTGTGTGTGTCACAAAGAAATTTTAGAGCTCACAATATATATGTGTGATATTTAAATTATGTGTACAAGTGAAGTCTTTGCAGTTATTGTTGACCCTAGAAATGTAGGAGTAAGTAACTATTTATTGTGTTGCACTGTTGAAAGGATGAAGTTAATTGAACCTAAAGAAAGTGATGGAATGTTATTCCCTATAGGTATGTGCATTAAATTAACTAAATTATGTCTATTTATAGTTAAATGATGAATTTATTTATTACATACATATGTACATTAAATTAAATGTCAAATGCATGGTCTGTAGGTTCAGTTGTTTTGGAGGGAACATATCTCAAGCAACACAAATTAGTGAAACATGGAATTCACTTTGTTGATTACCAACCTGACAATAAAGTGCTTCAATATAGTCACCATGTTATTCCTAGGTCCATTTCTCTACATCCAGTTAAACATAAAGGTGGATGTTGCAAGTGGAGATTAGATACTGAGGACCAAGAGAGAATATTAAATGTTCTTCATGAGCTTTTGGAACCACTTGGAACCACTTGACATGTATTTCATATTTTTAGAACTTGCTTAGATGTTTCATATTTCTAGGACTTGCTACGTTTAATACTTCATATTTTTAGATCACTTGCTTAGATATTTCATATTTAATGTAATCCATTTCATACATACATGTGTATGTTCATTATATGTGTCTAGAGAATGTGGAACCACTTGACCTATTTCATAGTTGTAGAACTTGCTTAGATATTTCATATTTCCAGGACTTGCTACGTTTAATACTTCATATTTCTAGATTACTTGCTTAGATATTTCATATTTCATATTTAATTTAACCTATTTCATACATACATGTGTATCTTCATTATATGTGTCTAGACATGTGTACATGTGTTCATTTCATACAAATATACATACTAGGACTTATATTGAGTGTATATATGTATGTGTTCATTTCATGTGTAACTTGCTAGGACTTATATTGAATACTTACAAGTTCATTTTATATGAAGTTTAGGATTTTATTTGTGTACTTAAATGTTCATTTTAAATATGAAGTTTAGGAGTTTATTTGAGTACTTACATGTTCATATTCACATGGACCATAAACTAGAAATGTGAATATCTCATTTAGATAATCATAAATTGAACCAATCATGTACACGTCCAACCATAAACTAAATACATGTATATCACATGGACCATAAACTAGAGACATGTATATATCATATTTCTAATCATAATCTAAACCAATCATGTCTATCCATAAACTAAATACATGTATATCACATGGACCATAAACTAGAAAAATGTATATATCATATTTCTAATCTTAAATTGAAGCAATCATGTACACGTCTAACCATAAATGACATACATATATCACATTCAAACCATAAACTAGAAACATATATGATGATTGAATAAATTTCAAACAAATCATGTGTTTAATAAAAAAATGAATCATAAGTTACAAATGTATGTGCAAAGATCAAAACGTATATGTGTGTGTGTGTGTGTGTGTGTGTGTGTGTGTGTGTGTGTGTGTCTGTGTGTGTGTGTGTGTGTGTTTGTGTGTGTCAAATCATAAATATATATGTCTCGATCAAATCAATGATAAAGTAAACATGTGCATGTGTCCTAAACTAGAGAGTCATCCAGATGCATATGAATAGAGTGACCCTCTAATTGAGAATCATGAGGATCATGTTTCTATGGAGTATCAATTGAGCCCTGCAAATTAAAATATAGCAATATGTTAGACATGTATAGGTCTATATATATACATGGGTTCTAGTTTCAAATATTTACATATATTTAAATTTAAATGCATTGATACAAGTGCACATGTATCTAGTAAATTTTAAATTAATTTAAATTTATATTAAAAATTACCTGAGCACTAGTGGGTGTCACATCCATCATATTTGTACCCCTACTAGTAGTAGGTGTCGCATTGACAACATCTCTCCTCCCACTACGATCAAAGCCCACATTGGAAGAAGTATGCTCTGCTACCTGTGCCTACAAAATTATAATTCATTTGGAAATATGAGTACATATTTATAAGTTTGTACATGGAAATTTGTTATTGTAAAAATGAAACTTAAAAGAGGTGTACTTGGGTCTGAGGAGCAAGAGGGTCATCAATGACATGTACTAAGGTGTCATCAATAGAAACTCCATCTCCAATAGTCTCAATCATTTAAAATAGCGAGGAGTGCAAAGGACTAACAAGTTGGGATGGAAGTGGTGTAGAGTCAATAGACTGAAATAGCAACATGTCTATGTATGATCCTATCTCACTGGGAACATGAATCTAACTCAAATCTCATAATTATTGATTAAGCATGTCAACTCCATCAGTAGAAATAGAAATACCTCAACTAAATCCTAAGGTCCCCTTAGTTGGAGCTACAATAGACTATTGTGCTGAGTGTTGAGATGGGTTTTGAGTTAAATGTTGAGCTGAGTGTTGAGCTCAATGTTGAGTGCTAGACTGTTGAGCGCTAGAGTGTTGAGCGCTAGAGTGTTGTGTAGAGTGCTCAACACCAAATTTGAATGCAAAGTGTTGTCTACTCTGGTGTGCATTACTTGATGGCATGTCATGGGACGCTTGAATTATAGGCCTCTGCAAAATCTTCTCTGTGACACTACGTAAAGGCATCCCCTATGTATCTACAATGTATGAATATGCATGTAAAAGATCATCTAGAAGACACAAGGCCATCCCCATGTGTCTGTGCTCTCCAGTGAGGTCGTGTATATCTCCTGGGGTAGGAATACATGCAACTCTATAGATTTGATCAGTGGACAGTGTAGTACTCGACGATGCCTCAGAAGATTATCTGTGTTGACTAGGTCTACTCAAAAGATATATGTCCAAAGTTTCAAATGTAATGCTCCTAATAGTAGATGCAGTGTGTCCTATCCGATCAAATTCTTCCCTCTAAGAAGCAATGACAACTCTATCTACAGTAGTAGCCATCACTGGAGTCACTGCTGGGGTCCTAGATCCCACCAATGTACGATAATGAGGAACAACATGAGTCACCTCACGGTATGCATCATGATCACAAACTCTACCACGTCCCTAACCATAATATCCTAGAATATCTAAATGGTTGATGTGGTGCCCCAAACAAAAATTCACGTACAATTGTTGGTCAAAATATAATGAAATTTGGTCATTATTAGGATAACGACAAGTGCTACTAGGAATCGAGGATATATCATACAAGAAATCTATTGCACAACACATCTAGTAACCTGATGTGCCCTAACCTTGGTTTTCCCCTCATAAAATGGGAAGACCTCTCATTTGATAATCTCCTTAGAAACTAGGCTCTGAACCTAAGGATATATACCAATCGATATCTCTAATCTAAGCTCAGCAAAAATCCTATCTATAGACTGTGGTGTAAATGCAGACTGTGATTTAAGTCTGTCAGTAAGCTCCTCAAGACTAGTCAAAATCTGTTGACATATACCTCTATATAGATGATCTTGAGATCTCTCAATAGTTGATCATAGTCTAGAAGTCTATGTAGTCAAAAATTGGAATATAGTTGACATATCATGAATGCGAGAGTGGATAAATGAAACATCAACAAGTGGTCCTTGTCCTTGAGTCTGATCTTGTCCATGTCCCTAAGCCTGAGCCTAAGCCTGAGCATGTCCCTATCCTTGAGCTATTCCTGTCCATGTCCCTAATCATGTTCTTGTCCCTGGCCCTCTCCCTATCCCTAATCCTGAGGTTGATCATGGGATGCCATTTATGGGTATGACATGCAAACTAAATGTTAACTTTATATTACAAGTTCACACAAGGGAAACTTAATGTTAACTTAATATTATGAAAGTGATGAGCGAGAAAGTAAGAAGAAGAAGAAGGAGAGAGTGTGAGGAGAGAGAGAGAGAGAGAGAGAGAGAGAGAGAGAGAGAGAGAGAGAGAGAGAGAGAGAGAGAGTTGAAGGAGAGAGAGAGTAAGAAGAGGGGGAGAGAGAGAGTGTGTGAGGAAAGAGAGAAAGTGTGAGGAGAGAGAAAGAGAGAGAAGTGAGAGGAGAAAGAAAGTGTGAGGAGAGAGAGTGATTAGAGAGAAAGAAGTGAGAGGAGAGAGAAAGTGAGAAGAGAAAGAAAGTGATCAAAGAGAAAGTAAGAAGAGGGAGAGAGTGTAAGGGGAGAGAGAGAGAGAGAGAGAAAGTGATGAGAGAGAAAGAAATGAGGGATCTAAGTGAGAGGAGAGAGAGTGTGTTCAACAAGAGAGAAAGTGTGAGGAGAGACAAATGAGAGGAGAGACAAAGTAAGAAGAGGGACAAAGTGTGAGGAGAGAGAGTTCAAGGAGAGAGAAATTGATGAGAGAGAAAGTAAGGAGATAGAAGTGAGAGGTGAGAGAAATTTGAAGAAGAGAGAAAGTGTGAGGAGAGAGAAAGTAAGGAGAGAGAAAGTGTGAGGAGAGAGTTCAAGGAGAGAAAGTGTGAGGAGAGAGAAACTAATGGAAGAGAAAGTAAGGAGAGAGAAGTGAGAGGAGAGAGAAAGTATTAGAAGAGAGAGAAAGTAAGAAGAGAGAGAGAGTGTGAGGAGAGAGAAGTGAGAGGAGAGAAAGAGAGAAAGAGAGAGAGAGAGAGAAAGTGTGAGGAGAGAGAAAGGAGAGAGAAGTGATGAGAGAGAAAGTGTAAGGAGAGAAAGTAAGAAGAGGGAGAGAGTGTGAGGAGAGAGAGAAAGTGTGAGGAGAGAGAAAGTAAGATGAGGGGGAGAGTGAGGAGAGAGAGAAAGTGATGAGAGAGAGATGAGAGATCTAAGTAAGAGGAGAGAGATAGAGACAAAAAGTGTGACGAGAAAGAAAGTAAAAAGAGGGAGAGAGTGTGAGGAGAGAGAAAGTGTGATGAGAGAGAAAGGAACGAGAAAGAGAGAGAGAGTTCAAGGAGAGAGAGAGAGTGACGAGAGAGAAGTGAGAGGAGAGAGAAAGTTCAAGAAGAGAGAGAGTTCAAGGAGAGAAAGTTTAAGAAGAGAGAGAAAGTAAGAAGAGGGAGAGAGTATGAGGAGAGAGAAAGTGTGAAGAGAGAGAAAGAAAGGAAAGAGAGAAAGTGTGTGTGTGTGAGGAAAGAGAAAGTAAGGAGAGAGAAGTGAGAGGAGATAAATTTTGAGAAGGGAGAAAGCAAGAATAGGGAGAGTGTGAGGAGAAAGTGATGAGAGAGAAATAAAGGAGAGAGAAGTGAGAGGAGAGTGAAAGTGAGAAGAGAAAGAAAGTGATGAGAGAGAAAGTAAGAAGAGGGAGAGAATGTGAGGAGAGAGAAAGAGAGTGACATGAGAGAGCAAGGAAAGAGAAAGTCTTAGGAGAGAGAAGTGAGAGTCCAGAGAGAGAGAGTTCAAGGAGAGAGAGAAAGTGAGAAGAGAGAGTTTTCTATATATTGAAGGTAATTTTTTATCAATTTTTATTAATCTATAGTTTTAAATTGTTTTCTATTTTCTACATCTTAGATCATATTTTTAGTTTTCTACATCGAATCCTATTTTTGGTTTTCTAAATCTAATCATATTTTTTGGTTTTCTAAATCTAATCATTTTTTTTTTTTTTATTGTTTATCTACCTAGCATCTTAAATAAAATAAACATATAATATTTCTTTCATTAACTACAATTTTAATAATATTTTCTAACATTTAAACTAAAATATAACATATAAACATAAAATTAATTATTGTATACTAAAAATAACAAAATACTCATAAAGAGCTAAATAAATTCATAAAAATAACTAAATGTTCAAAAAAAACTACTAATAATTCATCAAAATAACTAAACAATCATTAAAAAAATTAAATATTCATTAAAAATACAAAAAAGAACATACATGGTACGGTGAAAAATAGAGGATCTGGAACATAAGGGAGGTCCAACACAAAGTGGAGGCCCGAGGAAAATAATAGAACAAGGACTAGCAGTAATAGAACAAGAAAGAGAGGTTGGGCATGCAATTTTTTTTGGATATAACCAACAGATTCATCTAAAACAAGATTAGTTACCTCCATATTTCTCTAAACAAAGCCAAAAAAGTAGTCACAACAACATTTTGATCGATGGCGAGCGACAGCGGTGGGAAGGGATCGGGCGAGAAAGGAATTTGAAATCTGCGAGATCTTCGCCAGGTCTAGGATCAGTTTCAACAATAGTAGGTGATTCCACAGGCTCAGGGGATGCTGAGGATGGAGGTATGTTGTGTTAGAGTAAATAATTAATTTATTAATTATTTATTCTATTTACTTAAGTTTACTTAGGTAAATGCATTTCATTTATTAGTTGTAGTCTAGGAGTTTGTTATAAGTTGTTGACAATACAGGAGTTTGTTCTCTCCTAAGTCATACTTATCCTCTCACATTGTTCGAAGACTTTCCACCTCATGTGGATGTATGCTTAGTTGTCACACTTATCTCCTAGCTTCTTCTAGGAGATTCCTTGAGCTCTTTATATTCAAGCTCCTTCATTGTATTTCATCATCACTTCTTGCATATTGTAAATACATATTTTCTTGTGTTTCAATATCTTGTGGTCTCTCATGTCCATTTAGGGTTTTTCCCTAGCTCCACACTCTTCTCTCTTTGGCTTCCCTTTGACAGATTATTGCATGCAGGTGATCTTGGGCATCTTCGGAGTTGGATTTCATCAACTCTAACATGGTATCAGAGCCTCCTTGCTGCTACTTTGTTGAAGTTTTTTTGAAGCTGTGATTTAAAGTCACAAACCCTAGTTTGTGTATTTTTTTTCAAATTGAGGAAACAACAGATTTTCGGAGCACATTGAGCCCAAATGAACACTACCATTGGATTCAGAAGGTATTTTTCAACTAGGATCCATATAAAACTTGTTGATTTTGGAGACAGGGCTCCAAGAGGCAAAAAAATTTCTTGCAGGCCCTTTCGTACGATCGTACGGATGATTTTTTGGATGGGAAACGCAAAAATATTTTTTTAAAAATGCGCCACCATAATAGCACTGAAGCACCACCCAGTGGCCTCCCGCACATCACCCACACTCCGTCGACCCCTATCTAAGCCGCCGCAGGCAGCGCCCCCAATTTCTCCACTCCGTCGGGCTTGTTCGCTCGTCCATTGCCTCCAACAGGGTTTTCAGCCACTACACTGCCTATACACTCAGCCTTACTGTACTTGACACGAGAGTATTTTCTACACCATTAGTATAGCAACCACTAGTTAGCAAGTGACAAGTGGCATGTGCCACATGGCACTTTGCCACGTGGACACTACCACGTCACCCAGCTAACGTCACCATTTTGCCATGTGGTGACCACGTGGCCCCTTTTTTTTTGTTGTGACGAGCCACAAGCCATCAATTTTAAGCTTGCTATTTGCTGACATCAGCATGACATCACCTGCATCATCCCATTGCACCTCTCAGGGTCATTTTGGACCTACTCTTAATTTTTTGGCCATAACTTGAGCATACAGAGGTATTTTTCCAAACCAAAAGAAGTGTCGAAAAGCTAGTTCCGAGACAGAGACATTGGTGCAAGTATTTTTAGGTTTTGATGCAATATTTTTTTAGTTAAAGTCTAAAGTTCTATTTTTGACTCCAGCATGCATATCTTTTGCATCCCATGTCAATTTTTTGAAAACGCTATATTTTTGGAAAGCTAATTTTGTCATCTTTTCAGAAATGTAGTCCTTTTCTTTAGATTTTGGACCATGCTCTCTCTATCATATTTTTGGCATTTTTTCTCTATGGTGGATATCTTGGGTGTTTTAGGTTTGAGGATCATTTTCTTGGCATGGTTTCTTTTGTTTTGGGTTGTCCTTTCTTTTTTGTCAGCTTTTTGTGTTCTGATCATTGTAGACATCATTTGCAAGCACTTTTTTATACGCACTGAGATAAAGTGTCACTTTTGCATTTCGGGTTCATGAATGTTGTTTTGAATCAGTTGTACATGCACTATTTGTATAAAGCACCATGGGGGGGATAGTTTTTTGCTATTTTAGGCCCTCTCCCTTTGTCAAGTGAGTGTCCCTTCCATGACATTAGCCCCATGCAGTGTTGTTGTGACCGTGTCTTTAAAGGTGTTTGTACCTCTTCCTCTCTCGTCGTTCTTGGTTCATCTACAGGAGATTTTTGGCCCACCTTCTCAATTGCCTATCATCTCACCAAGTTTGCATTAAGGGGGGGTTATGTTGTTGTTCTAATGCATCCTTGGTTCGATGCTTCGATAGTGTGAACTATGTATTCAATGGTTGATCCTATATACAAGGTGATTGTAGTGGCTGACTACCTATGCATTTCGGTGAGATGGATCATCTACCATATAAACATTCTCGGTTTGTGACTTCCTCTTCCATGGAGGTTCTTCAGATTAGCAATTTTCTTTTTGGTGGTAGATTTGTGGCTTCTACATGCTTCAGTGATGCTCTTCATGATCACTCCTTGTTCTTGTTTTAGGGGACATTTTCCTACTTGGAGGCTTCTTCAGTTCTTCACTAGGTTCTTACCTCTTTTTGGGGGAGGGTTTTTCCCACATGGTTTTTTCTCTTTCCTTGTTTTCAAAGGTTGCATCTCTTTGCATTTGTACATGGGTACCTAACATGGCCTCGTTGTCAGGACCCATTTCAGCATTCATCTTAGTTTTGTGAGCTTAAGGCATTTCCCTAACTTGCACTTAAGGGGGGCTGTTAGAGTAAATAATTAATTTATTAATTATTTATTCTATTTAGTTAAGCTTACTTAGCTAAATGCATTTCATTTATTAGTTGTAGTCTAGGAGTTTGTTATAAGTTGTTGACAATACGGGAGTTTGTTCTCTCCTAAGTCATACTTATCCTCTCATGTTGTTCGAGGACTTTCCACCTCATGTGGATGTATGCTTAGTTGTCACACTTATCTCCTAGCGTCTTCTAGCTTCTTCTAGGAGATTCCTTGAGCTCTTTATATTTGAGCTCCCTCATTGTATTTCATCATCACTTCTTGCATATTATAAATACATATTTTCTTGTGTTTCAATATCTTGTGGTCTCTCATGTTTGTTTAGGGTTTTTCCCTAGCTCCACGCTCTTCTCTCCTTGGCTTCTCTTTGATAGGTTATTGCATGCAAGTGATCTTGGGCAACTTCGGAGTTGGATTTCATCAACTCCAACATGTTGGAGGAGAAGGCAAGATTTTGGAGGACTTGGGTGGAGGGTCCAAACCAATTTAAAAATGGTCGAGCTTGTTCAGAGTAAGACCTATAGGAAAATCTTGCTTTCCACCAGTTAAAGATACGTCGACAAAAGATAAAGGTAAGTTTTCTATTGAAATCCTTGACCAGATCATTGATTAAAACATTTCAAGCATGGATACTAATGTGGTTGGGAGGTTTATTGGGGCTAGACCTAACATTGATGATGTAAGGAGTTTTGTGCATAAGAAATGGAGTCTAAAAGGTCAGTTGATGTCTTTGCGATGGCTAAAGGGTGTCTCTCTTTTTGCTTTTCATGTGATGAGGACAAACGAGACATTCTTTGTAGCAGCCCTTGGGTAATGGGGAGGCATACCTTGATTCTCCAGAAATAGTCTCCAAATCTTTATGCTATGGATGACTCTACTATCCAAGCCCCTGTATGGGTTCATTTACTTGGCCTCCCTCTCAATTTTTGGGTGGATGATTTTTTTCAGGGTATAACCAACACCTTTGGTGAGCTTCTTTCATTAGATCCAGTGACGGTATCTCAGAAAAGGATAAATATGCTAGATTTTGTGTTGGAGTTACTTAAGGAGTGGATGTGCCTGAATCTATCTCATTAAAATCCAAGCTGGGCATATGGGATCAATGTATTGAGTTTGAGTCATTCTCTTTTGTTTGCTTCCATTGTAAAAAGTAGGGCATTGGGATAAAAAATGTCCTTCTCTAAGAGAGAATTCCAAAAAGGGTAAAAAAGTATGGCAGCAGAATCTTGTGGATAAAGATTTTGGATCTTCGTTGAGAGGAGGGGTTATTCCAGATGGGAACACTACCTCTAAGGATCAAATCAAGGATGTTGGGACTGCTAAGACTATTAGTGAATCTACCAAGACTAATGGAGTGGTTGTTGGTGTCTTGGAGGCTGGTCATTCTGAGAAGGATTCTTCTATGGTAATGAAGAAAGGTGTTGAGATTCATGCTTAGATTAGGACACTGAGTCCTAATTCAGATGTTTTGAAAATTACTCTTGCTGATAAGAATGATAGTCTTAAGGATGGGAAGGATAGCCCTACTAGGCAGGCTCCTGTGGAAGCCATGGAGAATGACCTAGAGTGTATTGCTCAGGAATGGCTGGATGACCATAATAGAGACGGTCTAAAGATGACCCTAGTTGGTCAAGATGTTATCCCTAAGGATGGTAAGGATCATGCTAAAGAGGGTGCCCAACTGGTTTCGTCTCTTCCTTTAGATCCCCATATGATGGATTTGTCTAAGAAAGGAAATTTTGTCAGTGGAGAAGTTGAGGACTTTCTCTCTGTGTCACATGAGGAGGAAGATCAATGGGAAGAGGATGCCTTTATTGTTGAATGGTCCACGGTTGGGAGAAAAAAAACAACAAAGGCAAAACCAAGAATAGGAAGAATGAAGGAGAGAAGGCTGAGCAAGTACCTCTTAAGAACATGAAGAGAGGCCCCAATCCAAAAGGGGATGTCTTACAGAATAGACTAGAAGGTAAGCCTCTTGGGGTATCTCGTAAGAATGGGGATGTTGGATCTTCCCTTTCTCCGGTTGGTAGACCTTCTAACCAGCAGAAGAGAATAGCTGAGACCATTAGAAGCATTGCAGATGGTAGTCAGAGAACTATCCTGGAAGTAAAAAAAAAATCATAAATTATGAAGATTATCTCATGGAATATTTGAGGGTTAAATAACCCTCAAAAATAAGATATTTTGAAGAATATGATCAAAGATAATAGGCCGGATATTTTGGTTATTCAAGAAACTAAGATGCTAAAAGACAAGGTGGAAAGTCTCCCAATGTTTAAGAGTGGAAAGATTATTGGGAATGATTCGATGGGAGCTTCAGGAGGTTTGGCTATTTTTTGGTCTAATAGATGGATTCAAGGGGAGATCATTTTTTCAAAACTCTAATTTTATGAATGTTAGATTTAATAATTCTAAAGATAATTTTTGTTGGATCCTCACCAATGTTTATGCTCCCAATACTAAATGGGGAAGGAAGGCATTATGGACTGAAATTTCTAATTAGAGGAAGTCTTTTGAGGATGATAATTGGATTGTTATTGGGGATTTCAATACTCCACTTAAAGAAAATGAAAAATGGGGAGGGAGCCAGACCCAGCTGGATAATAGGATTGATTTAATGGATTTTATTGATCAGCACACTCTTCATGATATTGATTTACATGGTATTGAGTATACCTAGACGAACAGGAGGGCTAGTAGTGACCTTATTCAGGTCAGGTTGGATTGTGCTCTCATTAGTAATGACTGGCTCCTTACATATAAATGTAACCTTAGTGCTCAAGTAAGGGTGGGTGCTGATCAGTACCCTATTTTTTTGGTTGCTGATAAGATTAATTACCATAAGAACTTCCCTTTTAGGTTCAAAAAAATGTGGACTCATCATCCGGGTTTGGAGACCCTTATCAAGAGATGGTGGGACATTCAAGTTGAATGTATAGCAATGTTTAAAGTTGCTACAAAATTGAAGAATGTTAAGAAAAATATTAAAATTTGGAATAAAAATACTTTTGGTAATATCTTTGAAAACAAAAATAAGATTATGGAGGAACTTAAAGATATTCAAGATAAGATTCAAGTGGAGGGTTATGAGACCTTTTCTAGGGAAGAGGAAAGTGGTAAATTGGTTGAATTGCATGATATGATAGCTAAAGAGGAAACATTTTGGAGGCAACGCTCTAGAAAGGTCTTCCTTAAGGAAGGTGATCGTAATACTAAGTTCTTCCATGTGACTACTCTCAAGCACAGGATGGCAAATAGAATTTGCAAACTTAAGACGGATGAGGGATCAACAGACAATGAAGAGATCATTAAAAGGGAGGTAGTGGGCTTCTTCAAATCTCTGTTACAAGAATCCAATCTGGATCTGGATAAACAAGAGTCTTTTCTTGAGTGCATCCCTTCACGTGTCTCTGAGGACTAGAATCTATTTCTCACTTCTATTCCCTCGAATGTTGAGATTTCTCAAGCTATTTTTTCTTTTGAAGGAGACAAAGCCCCTGGTCCTAATGGATTCCTGCTCTTTTTCTTTCATAAGTACTGGCATATTATTGGAATGGACATCTGCAATGGGGTGAAGGAATTTTTTGGGTCCAGGAATATCCTTAAAGAGTTGAATGGCACATTCCTTGCTCTTATTCCTAAAAAGCCAGGAGTTGATAGTATGGACTTGTTTAGACCCATTAATCTGTGTAACTCTTTTTATAAGATTATTTCCAAGGTTCTTACACTGAGGATTATGCCTCTTTTGCCTCACATTATTTCTAGTTAGTAGAATGGGTTTGTTCCTGGCAAGCAGATAGTGGACTCCATTATTACGGTGCACGAAAATATACATTCCCTTTCGTTGTCTAAGAAGGGGGGTTTTTTTCTCAATCTAGATCTTTCTAAAGCCTATGACAGAGTGGATTGGCACTTTCTCCTCCAGGTTTTGGAAGCTTTTGGCTTCAGTAAGAGATTTCGGGATCTCATTTTTATGCTGGTGTAGTCAGCTTCTTTCTCGATGCTTGTGAATGGTTCCCCTTCCTCTTTCTTCAAGGCTTCTAGGGGTCTAAGACAAGGTGACCCTATTTCCCCTATTCTTTTTATCATTTTAGCTAAATGTTTGGGAAGATTTGTTGATGGTTTGGTTCTTAAAGGAGACTTTGTGGGCCTTAATCCTTCTTCTTCGGCTTTAGTCTGCTCCCATCAACAATTCGTTAATGATTCTATTGTTATGGGAGAAGCCTTGGTGAAGAATGCTAGGATTTTAAAGAAGGCTTTGGTGGATTATGGTTCTGCTACTGGTCAACTTATTAATTGGAATAAGAGTCTAATTTACTTCATGAATGTTAATATGGAAAGGCAATTGAAGATCAAAAATATTATTGGTTGTGAGATTGGTTCCTTACCCGGCTCTTATTTGGGTTTACCTATGGGTTTATCTCCTCCTAACAGCTTTTGGAACTCTTTGATTGACAATATTCACTCCAAACTTGAGGGCTAGAAGAGATCTTTACTCAGCCAGGCAAGTGAGGTTGTTGTTCTCAAATCTATTTTCCAAAGTGTCCCATTGTATGCTTTGAGTCTTTTTAAAATTCCTATAAAATATGCCCTCGTTATTGAAAAGATCCAGAAAAATTTCTTATGGACGGTCACGGAGAATAAAAAAAGACTCCCTCTCATTGCTTGGGAAAATGTTTGTATGCCTTATAAGAAGGGAGTTCTTGGGCTACGAAGGGTTTCTTCCATGAATGATTTTTTAATGGCAAAGTTGTTATGGCGATGGCATAAAGAGAATGGGGAATGGAAGAATATCTGGAATGATGAATACAACTTTGAGAACCTTGACCTTTACCATTTCCTTAATAGTAAAGTGGAACAAGCGGAGTCGATGATTTGGAAAAATTCTCAGAAGCTTAAAAATATTATCAAAAAAGGGATAAAATGGAAGGTTGGCAATGGAAGAAGAGTTCTTTTTTGGGAAGATGTTTTGATTTTGGACCACCCCCTGTGTGATGACCCAAGATGGAACAGGTATATGGAGTTGTGTAAGACCCAGTTTGGTTCTCTTGTGGCAGACTATTGGATAGAAAATGAAAGGGTGGATCTATTTAGATTGGATCCCAATTTGGTAGAACTAAGAAAGATCCTAAATGCTTTTTTCTTAAACCAAAAGGAGGATGAGCTCATATGGGGAAATGAACCTAATGGTGTTTTTTCTATTGCCTCTACCTATGCTGATTCTTTTGATAACCATGATGAACTGTGTTGGGCAAAGGCGTGGATGAAGGGCATGACACCCAAGGTCAACATTTTCTTTTGGATCCTATTGCAAAATAAAGTTCTTACTCTAGATAACCTTAAAAAGTGTGGGATTATTATTATCAATAAACGTGTACTTTGCAAGAATGATGGGGAATCAATTGACCATATTACCTTACACTACCCTTTTTCTTTGAAGATTTGGGATTATATATTTAACTTATTGAAGGTTGAATGGGTTTTCCCTTCCAATCTTCAGTTGTTCTTTATTAGTTGGAAGGCTCCTACAAAGAATTATTTGATTGGTAAATTGTTGGATTTTATTCTGTCGTATGTTGGATGGGGTATCTGGAAGGAGTATAATGACAGAATCTTCAGAGATGTTGAATCCAGCCTGGTGCAGGTTTTCCATAAAATAAAGACTCTTTTGATTGAGAACATCAAAAATATAGCACCAGAACAGCAATCCTGTAATGATTGGGATTCTAATATTCTCCTCAATTTGAATTTAAAGAGTGAGACTATGGGTGATCAGAGAATCAATCCTAGGGAACACGCTAGATGTGATTGCCCTCCTGACAATTGGTACAAGATTAACTTTGACGGAGTTTCGAAAGGCAACCCCAGAAAAGCAGGGTGTGGTATTGTGATTAGGAATTCCAATGGGGATAATGTGGGAAGCTTGGCTATTCCAATTGGTTTTCAAACTAATCACGTTGTTGAAGCCTTGGCTGCTCTCCATGGTCTTCTATATGCAAAAAAGTTGAACTTGAATAAGACCTGGTTAGAAGGGGATTCACTCAATATTATTATTTGTCTTAATAAAAAAAATACACCTTCATGGACAATTAGTAATATAATTTATGAGTCTATTCAAATTATTAATTCTTTTGAAATATGTGTTATTTCCCATAACTTTAGAGAGGCCAATGGGATGGCTGACTAGGAAGCGAATGTGGCATGCAGAAATGATCAAACTATCATTTGGAATACTCATGACCCCTTACCACTGGAGGCTCGACTTCTTTTCCATAATGATAAAGGGAGGTCATCTCAAAAGGCCTTTTAATTATGACTATGTCAGTACGAGGGTATAATGTAGAGTTATGTGACCGCAAGTTTTGTGTTTTAATTCCCAATTATTTATGTAAAACCTTGCACAGATTCTAGGTCTATATTGCTATTGTGCTTGCTGTCATTTGTGAGGCCTTCTTTATTTGGGAGTTGCAGACAAAGAATTATGTGATTTTAGGTTCTTTACAAACGGGTGGAAAGAGGAATCGAGTTGAACCAGGGAGCTACATTGAGGGGATGAAGAAGGAAGAGGTGTGGGAAATTTTGAGAAGGGGTAATTTCACTGGGGTTATGGAGAGGCTAAATGGCAGAAATCTTGCAATCATGCAACAATTTCTCAAAACTTGGAAAGAGGGCTTGATCATGGTGGGCAACCAATGCATGGAGATAACAAAGGAGGTGATTGCTAAGGCTACGGACTTGCAGCTTGAGGGTCTTTATTTCTACAGGGAGCAGAAATTGTCTAACAGAGCCGTTGAAGAGTTTGTCGACTCAAAGCTTGAGAAGAGTTGTCTAGTTAAAATTGGTAAGTCTTACATCAACCCAACTTTTGTCTCTCGTCCATGGCATTTCATCCTATTTGTTATCATGGAGTATTTAACTTTGGACAAGAGATTTACCAAATGTTGTGGTTACCACTTCATGCTGGCCAACCACTTTAGGCACAATGTTAAAATTAATTTCCCTTACTATCTGAAGCAATCACTTACTATCTTTGTTCAAGCTTTACAAAAAGACCCAAATGGCGAACATGTCTACCATGAGGGTCTCATGGTGCTCATTTTGAATGTTTTAAAGGCCAAAAGAATTGTGAGGAGCAGGGATCATATTAAAGATGCAGATTATGAAACGGAAGGGAGTGCTCAGGAGATGGGTTATGACTTTGAAACCCAGGATGAGGCTGAAGGGGGTGAGGTTAATGTGGTTAAGGGATTTGGGAATAGGTCTAAGAAGAAAAGAAGAGTTGCAATCACTCTGATTCTGAGAAGGAGAGTGATTTTGTGGAGGATTTGGTAAGGGATTATAAGAAGAAATTTGAGATTAAAGGAAAGAGGGTTAAGGAAAGTCCAAGGATGAGGGCTTCTTCCCCTTCATATGATGATGAGACCCTAGCTCAACGATTGGAGAAGAAATAATACCTGTCTAAACGCCTTGAAAAGGATTTAGGAGATAAAGGGGTGTAGGGAGATGAGGACTCTCAGGAACAGGGGATACATGTAGATTGGGAGGACAGGTATGTAGGTACCCCTAGGTCTGTGAAAGGGATGTTTGGTAACCCAGGAGCTATACTAAAAGAAATTGGGGTCATGAAGAGCCAAATGCAAACACTTGGTAGAGACATGCAAGACCTCGGGAAGGATGTCATGCATGCTAGTAAAATTGTACGTGGTGAATGCACCCTTGGCCAACATATTAACAGGCTTATGGAGGTGGTTGGGAGTGCTGAGGATGTTAAAAATCTTATGCAAAATATTCTGCAATTGGAGGCCAAGCACAGGGCTATTGAGAGAGACTTCAATGCGAATCAGGGCAAGGTCACTACAATGGAAGCCAAGATGTGTAACCTTGAGAAGCTGATAAAATAAATGGTTGATAATGTGTCTACTCTGCTGAAGAAATTGGATACAGACAAAGGCTAGGATTCTCCTCAGGCGGTTAATAGCCAAGTTCCCAGCAAACACACTAGGGCCCATTCTAAGAAGATTGATAACACAAGCAAGAAGGACGAGGTGAAGGCTATGGCGAAAAACATGCAGATTCTAGCTGATCAAGCCCTGGACCTGATTAAGGCCATGTAGCTGGTTCTTTACTATCTTTTGTGTTGTCTTTTTTCTATCTTAGTGCTGTCTCTTTGCTATTTTTTTCAACAGTTATGTCTGTGACCTCTTTTGTATTCTTTTTGGAGGTCTGTTTCGTTTATGCTTCTAAATGCTCTATCTATTTCTAGATTGTCCTTTTGTAAAAAGGTTTTGGGTCCTTAAAACCTGCTTTTACTTAATCAAAACATACATGGTACGGTGAATGCTTGAAGGAGGTTGAAAAAGCTAATCCGGAATAATGATGTAACTCCAAACATCACGAACTTCACTCCAACCACTACTAAAAAATTGTCATTGTAATAATGAAAGGTAAAAATGGTAAAATGACTTTAAAATTATCATTTTTCATTTGGGGTTAGGGTTTTAAGGCACTTCAAATGAAGCTCACAGCTTCGTGCGAAGCCCTAGCAGACCTGTGGGCAGCAAGGGCTTCAAGCGAAGCCTGTGGCTTCCATCGAAACATGGATTTGTTCAAAGCCATGTGGAGGCTTCGATGGAAGCCTCTCCTTCACTCAGAGCCCCTTAAAATGATTTTTCCCACTTCTCATCTAATTCATTCATGATGAATAGTGGGAAGGAGTTGTGTGGCCTTACCCAGAAAAGATAGAAAGGAATAAGACCTAGACTCTTGTTCCTAGACCCAAGGATAAGAATGTAATTAGCACTATGTGGGTGTTCAGAAATAAGTTGAATGAAGATGGAGAAGTTTCAAGAAACAAAGCAAGGTTAGTATGCAAAGATTATTCTCAAGAGGAAGGTATTGATTATGGTGAAACGTTTGCTCCTCTTGCAAGATTAGAAGGTGTTAGTACTCTACTTGCTTATGGTGCACATAAAGAATTTAAAGTGTATTAGATGGATGTGAAATCTACATTCTTGAATGGAATTCTAGAAGAAGATGTCTACATAGAGAAACCTGAAGGTTTTGTAGATCCTAGCAAAAAGGATATGGTTTATAAACTGCAAAAAGTATTATATGGTTTCAAACAAGCTCCCAGAGCTTGGTATGAAACACTTAATAAATATTTGCTGAAGATTGGTTTTCAAAGGACAAATGGTAACAGCAGCCTTTACATCAAAGAAGGACTAGACAAGAAGATTGTGTTGACAGAAATCTTTGTGGATGATACATTGTTTATTGGAAATGATGATTTGTGGAAATCTTTTTCAAAGGAAATGACTAAGGAATTTGAGATGTCAATGTTTGGAGAAATCAATTTTTTTGTTGGCTTGTAGATTCACCAAAAGAAATATAGTATCTACATTACTCAATCTAAGTATATCAAGGAGATACTAAAGAAGTTTGGAATTGAGGATTCAAGACCAGTTGGAACACCTATGTCTACTAGACATAAGCTTTCCAAAAATGATGATTCCAAGGAGGTAGATCAAACCACGTATAGATCTATGATTGGAAAACTTCAGTATGTAGTACATAATAGGTCTGATATTGCTCTTTCAATTGGTATGGTGGCAAGATTTTTAGCTAGTCCTAAAGAAAATCATATGATAGCAATAAAGAGAATCATGAGGTATTTAAAGGGTACTGAAGATTATGGATTATGGTACAAGAGAGGAGGCAACTTAGATTTGAAAGCCTTCATTGATGCGGATTAGGTAGGAAGTGTTGATGACAGGAAGAGCACCTGTGGTGGACCATTCTTTCTTGGTAAGAGACTAGTGCCTTGGACAAGTAAGAAGAAAAATTACATCTCTTAGTCTACAGTAGAGGTAGAGTATGTTGCAGCAATAATCAATTCTTTCAATATTACTTGATTCAAACAATTTTTGGTAGGTATGAAGGTAGAAATCAAGGATCTAGTGGTTATCTTCTGTGATAACACTAGTGCAATCAATATATCAAAGCATCTTGTGATGCATACCAAGACCAAGTACATTGCAATAAAATGTCATTTTTTGAGAGAATTGGTGCTAGACAAAGAGGTTAGATTGGAATATGTGAATACTAAAAAAAAATTGCAAACATATTCACCAAGCCTTTACCTAAGGATGCATTTTTGTATCTAAGAGGTAAGCTAGGGGTCATTCCCCTATCTGAAGCTCACTAAACAACATTTAGCGATGCATCAACTGAGTATTCTTGAAGATTGGTCAAATTGATGCAATAATAAAAGGGAAAATTGCATATGAATCTATACATCAGGTACATTTAAATTCACTGAATATTGTCTTTAGCATAAGATGTCAAAGAGGGAGAGTTTGTTTTGTCATATTACAAAAATTTTGTAAAGGAAGAGCTTGCTATATCAGAGAAATTTTATGAATTTTTGAAGATGTCAAAGAGGAAGAGTTTGATGAAGAATAAACTTGAAGAGTTTGCTGATAGAGGGATAAATTGAAATCAGAGGGAGAGATTGATGTCAAAGGGAGTTCATACTGATAGAGGGAGTTCTCATGGATGAGAATCAGAATGAAACTAAGGATATTATCATTACTTTTATTTTCCTCTAAAATTTCATTATATTATGACATATTGTGATGACATCAATCCCAAAGAGGGAGATTATTGAAAATAATTGATTAATTGTATATTGTCATTGATGTTACACAAAATGCCATATCTTTTCTTGTTAGTGTATGTCGAGCTCACTCAAGCGATGAAGACAATTTCCTGTGTCTATCAAGCATTCTAGTGTTTACCAAGTTTGGAAGATAATGTCTACCAAGTTCACTCGGGCACCAAAGAGAAGTTTGTAGAAGTTTAATGTTAACTGAGCTCACTCGGCTACCAACGAAAGTTTGCGAAGTTGTAGTATTAACCAAGTTCACTTGGTTAACACAGGAAAATCATTTCAGAAGTTAATATCTACCGAGCAGGGTCAGCTAATAAAGGGTTTTCTTATTTTGTCATATTGAGTTTAATGGATTTATTTGTTGGTTCTAGTCAACTGAAAAGATGAAGAATTATTGTTATAAGTTGTATTCAAGCTTACTGGACAATGTATATGATATAATTATAAGGTCAAGATGAGGATTGAATGTGTGAGAATGTGTGGAAGATAAGAAGATGTTTAAAGGAAGTGAATTGGAAGGATAAGCAAAATTCTAAAATCAGCAATGCAGTTGCATCAACAATCAGGTCATTTCATTATTACTCTCTAACCATTGTAGCAATGAATCAAATCTCTTAACAGAGTTAGCCTAACAGGTATTTGTAAATCCTCTAACAAGGTGGCATTTGTAGATTGAAGTGTCTAAAGACCTCTAACAAGGTCACTCCTAACAGGGTGATTAAATCCTCTAATAGGGTGACACCTAACAGTGTGTTTTGTAACCTTTAATAGGGTTGGCTCCTAACAAAGCTCACTTCAGAAGAGTGAAAAATAGTAACTAGTTGTAATTGGTGGTTTTTCCTAAATTGGGTTTCCACATTAAATCTTAGTGTCACTTGTGTTCATGCTACATATATATGCAACTAAGTTAATTAAGGTTAATCACACTTAATATCTTAAAATTTGCATGTTTAGTATTTGTCAAGTAACAATTGTTATTTCAGTGCTTGCCGAGTTACAACATATTGATAGTGTTAACCAAGGGCCTATATGTTAACCGACTGATAGTAGTTTCAGAAAAGTTTGTGTTTTGTATTGACATCTAAGGGATCTAGGATTTATTTTAGTGGTAACTGATTCATCCCTCCCCTCTCAATTACTCCTCTTATATTTCCAACAGGTTTGTTTAGTTTGGGGTCTTTTATTAATGTCATGTGCATCTACAGGTAGAGTTGTAGACATTGTTCTATCTTCGTGCATCACCGCATTTCCCTTTCAAAAATTTATTTTATGCATTTGTTCTCCCTTTGCTCTCAAGTGGTAGTGTAGGTGCACCCTGATTGTAAGGAAGTCGGCCTTCTCCAGAGATTCAACCTCAGAGCTCAAGTCCCACACTTCGAGGTTCTTTTCATGCTACACAAGGTCACTTGAGGGTCATACCTCAAGCAGGGGTGCAGAATTTTGTGTCAATAGCAACATGATAAATATATTTATATTTTGCAGTAAAATATTGTCTTATTTTTTATTAGTATATATTAACTTTATTTTTAAACTTATTATTTAATTTTCTATATTAAAGATGACAAACGTATTTATTTGAAAATATTATAATAAACTTAAGCAATTAAATTTCCTTTAAGACACTTCTAAAATATTTAGAAAATAAATTGATATATTAAGTTATATAAGGCCATGAAATGATTCTCTAGGTTGCTCTTGCTTTTAGCTCCTCTTATTCCTAATCTTCTTGTTGATGTGGGCAAATAAGGGGTTGCATTCTCAAGCCTTAACTTTAGAACTATGGTCTACAACACTCATAATATGCATGCTCATAAACAACCATATATGCTCATTGCATATCTATAATGAAGCTCCATAGGATGATGTTGTGTATAGACAAAGGATCTCTCCCCTTAGGCACTCTTCAATTGATGGTGTTATTACTTCTTTAGGGGTGGAAACAAATAGTGTGCTCAAGGGTCCTTTTCAAAGTTACTAACACATGGTGTTGAACACTCTAGGGTTAGGCCTTTGGCATGGGATGGGCAACCTATAAGGAGAGTTCATTTCACGATTTGCAAGGGATGTCTGTTGGCTCAAAAACCCTCATCAAATCAGCTCTTGCATCTCTATTTTTAGTATTTTTGAAGATCTTAAAAGGAGCTTTTAATTGGGAACAATTCTTCACTATCAATGCTTTGTTCGACAAATTCAAAGGATTGTCACATAGGCTTGTAGATTTGCATAAGTAGCTCATTAGGCATTGGAAACATATGATTAAAGAAAATATATGGTCTAACCTTGTGGACATAGTTTTTTCATCCTAATGTTTAATAACAAACATAACTGGGATTTCATCCTCCACAAATGATAGTTTTGGGGGAAAAGTTTGCTTCTCCACAAACCTTAGCACTCAAATTTCAATCCTCTCAATGAATCCTTTGTGGTGAAATCTATTTGGGCTCACCTTCCATTTGGTGAAATCCGTGTGTGTGTGTGTGGGTGTGTGTGTGTGTGTGTGTGTGTGTGTGTGTGTGTGTGTGTGTGTGTGTGTGTGTGTGTGTGTGTGTGTGTGTGTGTGTGTGTGTGTGTGTGTGTGTGTGTGTGTGTGTGTGTTTGTGTGTGTGTGTGTGTGTGTGTGTGTGTGTGTGTGTGTGTGTGTGTGTGTGTGTATTTAGCGAGATATCATTTCCAAGATCAGCATATATTGTTGGACATGAACTATAGATTATGAAGGTTCACCTTGTAGATGTCGAAGATGCTTTGATACTGGTCACATGGAAAACAAGTGTTCCAAATCCAAGGTCAAGGATTGATACCAATCCTCATGGATGGATGCTTTTCTAAAATATTATATATATAGTGAAATCTCTTTTTATGTTCAGGGGGTGAGTCTAAATCCCATAAGGACAATAAGATTGCATCCTTGCACAAATCTTTGGGGTAGGTTCAGTGCAACTTGTAATCTTCACCAAAGGATACTCCTTTACTGCCTTTTGCTACTTCAAATTTCCAGCAATATAATGCCCTTTCCATGAAGAAAAAAATTCTTAAGAGAGTCATAGTTACTCATGTCGTTTACCCGCGCTTGGTTGAATTTCGTCACTTTTATATATAAGTATTGACAGTGAGGTTGATATGACTATCAAAGAGAGGTCAATCGATCAAATTCAAGATGTTGTGAAGGGGAAGAGATTCCTATTAGATATAAATCAAAATTATGTATTTGTCATCACTATGTGAAAGGATGGACTAAGCTCAAAAGCAAGAAATTCCCTTTTGGAAAGCATCAAATATCTCTCAGATTGGCAAAAAACATTTTGCTTTGAATATATGATAAGTTGCAAGTTTGTGTAATCTTTTTGTAAGCCTCTAACATAGCATAGGTTTCATTACTATAAGTGACAACAATAACTACATCAATTTTCTATAAATGGCCCACTCTATGTATTGGTTCCTAGGTGGGAACCATCTAGAAGCACCTATGATTTCGCATTGTTACATTTTGAAAAAAAATAGAGTTTCCTTGGTTTTTTTATGGTTGGACTAAGGCTCCAAGGAGAACCCAATTGGAATCCTAAGTCACCACATCAAGTGCTCAATATTGCACCAGGAGGGAAACCATTTTGTGTACCATGACCTATATGTCAATCCGATACAATATATTGATTCACATCTTGCTTATATAATTCCATATCCATATCTGACTTAAATTATTCATCCATTTTGTTTGACCACAATCCTTGTGAATCTAGGTCATTGCGCACCTAGGTGTGGATCAACATTATAAATTTTTCCATCCACATACCACCAAGGAAAAAGATTGGGTCAAGACCACCACTAGTAGAGTCTTCAAATTAATTTCAACCTAAGAACTTTGTGTAATTTTAAAAGACATTCTATTGACATAATTTAATGGGGTATCATATTCATCCAAATAAAAACCCTAGTTGCAAACTTCTATTGTTCAAGTATTTGGAAATGTTTCACATTGCCTAAGACCTTAGTAATGATTAATTCATCCCAACAATAATGTCAACTTATTGGTGCGAGATAATAAGATGTCAAACATACTCAACACAATACTACTAGAAGAATCTAAAAACCAAGTTGTGTAAGCATTTCAAAGATGCATCAATGTCACTCGTCGTTAGAAAATCCTACAATGACTTAATGGTACCACTATATTGGGTCTCAAACCATTGCTTTATCCTTTTGTTAAAAATATTACTCATAAGGACAAGGTGTTTCCCTTTGAAATGAGCTCTCAATATATCATGGAGGGATGAAGGCCAACTCTATGAGTGCATTATATCTCCTACACTTTGATCTTAGATTAGACTTTGTAGGGCATTTGCATGGTTATACCTTAACAAATATTTAAACTATCAATGATGAATAATAATGAATTAAACGAAAGTCAAACCTAAATTTCCCACCTGGATCCAACAAATATAATTGAACCAAGTCGATGTAGCTATTTTTGAACCCTATATAAATATACAACTAAATAAACCACATTAAATATATTAAACATTTTGGCTATATTTGACAATGAGTGTGCACAAAGACAGAGGACCAAAAAGGGGGTATAAGATGCCACATTTTTTTAAATCAACAATCTCTAAGCTTTGATGAGAAATTAAAGATAGCTAGACTCAAAATTCAAGATGTGACAAGAACAAAAGTTGCAATACTCTGAATCTAGTTTCTTACTAATTTATTTTGAAAATGGTGGAGATTAAGGGCCTCAAAAAAGGGATCCTATTTTTTACGAAAAAACATAATATAGAAGTTGGAGTGCTCTCCCTAAAATGCTAAAAAAATAGAATATTTTTAATCCTTCTAATGAAAAGTTAGCTAACATCACGTAGTGTTTCACAAATGTTTTTGCTAACATTTTTCCTGAAAGTGTGATTTTTTATGAATTTCTAAAGTGGGCACATCCTAAAAACATGAAATTTGTGTGTTCTCTCCTAAGAAATCATTGAAAATGAATAAAAAATAAAAACTTCTTTTTAATGTATGTAAAATGGAGTCTAGTTTCTCAAAAAGTAAATTTATTTCAAGATTCGTTGAACAAGCCAAAATCTAAGCCCAAAATCCAACACATTGGTTTTTGGAAAAAATGGATATACTTACAAAAGAAATCGGAGCTGAAAAACATAACATAATCAAAATTGAAAATAAATCATATAGTTAGAGAGATAACTAAGAGATCTAAAATATTGTGTTGCTTAATTATTTCGTTGTTGAAATACATGCAAACTTGATAGGATTTTTGGAATCTCTGTTAGATGTCATGTCTAGAATGCTTTTACATAGGGTGTACACCCTATCATAAGACTAGAAAAAGAAGAGGGGAACCTGATAGGATTTTTGGAATGTTTGTTAGATATCATGCCTTAGACCTATTTGAATCTGCCAAGCCTTTAGTTTAGATCCCAAAGGAAAATCCAAACCTAAGGCTTAGTGGAACCCAATGCAATTGATAGGGCATACACCCTATAAAGTGCATTCATTGTTTAAAATATTGCATTTGAACATGCATAAAATGTGGCTTGCCCACTTGGAATGCTTTTACATAGGGTGTACACCCTATTATAAGACTAGGGAAAGAAGAGAGGTAGATATAGTGTGAGAAGTTGTAGAGAGAGGGGGGGAGAGAGGGTGGGTCAGAGAGAGAGAGAGAGAGAGAGAGAGAGAGAGAGAGAGATGGTTTGTAATAAATAAGTGCAAAGGAATAGATAACAATATTCTAATAGTTTAAACATTATTCTTTAAGAACCTTTAGGATGCCTAATGAAACATATTAGGGGTCTTAAAGGGTCCTAAGGGTTTTTAAGAGGTTTTTAAGGGTCCTCAAATACATCAATGTGTCTCAATGCCCCTTAATAACCTTTGCAACCCCTAAGATGTATGGCAAGGATTCCTATGGCAATTAGTGTGGCATAAGAGATCTTATTGCCCCTTAGGACCCTTTAGGATTCCTAATAATATATCATAGGGATTCTAAGGGGTTGTAAGGGGTCATAAGGGATCCTTAGACTCACTAATTTTTCCTAGGACACCTTAACAATGCTTACAACCTATAAGATGTATGCTACGGGGGCCTAGGACTCCCTACTACGTGTTTCCATCCATTTATTTATGATAAGGGGACTTAAGGGGTCATAAGGGATCCTAAAACACATTAATGTGTCATATGACCCCTTGTAACCCTTTTGAATCCCTAAGAATACATTTTGTATCTTAAGGGGTCCTAGGACATATTAATGCGTCCTAAAACCCTATATGACCCCTTATGTCCATTTATAATCCCTAATAATACATCTTAGGGGTACTAAAGGATCCTAGGTTGTTTTAAATAGTCTTAAGGAATCTTCAAACATATTAATCTAATCTAGGACCCCTTAACAACCCTTACAACCCTTGAGATATATGGTATAATGTCCTAGGATCGTTCACCGCTCCTTACAACCACTTATTATGCAATTTTGTATGGTAAGGGGCTATAAGGGTCTAAGGGCCCTAAGGCACATTAATGTGTTCTAAGACCCCTTGTGACCCCTTGGAACCCTTAGGGATCTCTAAGATTACATCTTAGGGTTCTTAAGGGGTCATAGGACATCTTATGTGTCCTAAGACCCCTTATGACACTTTAGGATACATAATAATACCTCTTAGGGATCCTAAAGGGTTGTAGGGGTTGTAAGGGATCTTAAAGTGTCCTCGAACACATTAATGTGTCTTTGAAACCCTTAACAACCTTTAAAACCCTTCCAACCCTTAATATGTATGGGAAATAGGTCCTAGGACACATTATTGTGCCGTAAGACCCCTTACGACCCACTAGGACCATTTAGGATCCCTACAAATACATATGAGGTACCAAAAGGTCCAGGGGGTTGTAAAGAGTTAGGGATTCCTTGAAAACATTAATGTATCTTAGGACCCTTCAACAATTCTTACGACCCCTAAGATATATGGTAAGGGGTCATAGAATTCTTTATCATCCCTTATGAACACTTACCATGCATTTGTGTATGATAAGGTGTTGTAAGAGGTCTGAAGAGTCATAAGACACATTAAAGTATTCTAAGACTATTGCAAGAGCATCATTGGACCATTGGTAATCTTGCATCACCTAAAATGATTTCTTTTCAAAAAAAATTGTGTTCATTTGGATAGGTTACATGTTCTTCTAGGAAGTGATCAATCCAATTGGCTTGTTATCTTATGTAGTCCTTATGGTGTGGTCTAAGCATCGTGGATATCTTATGCCTATCTTTGTAGCTTGTTCTAAGGTTTCCATGTGAGATTATCTTATGATCAATCTAATCCTATATCAACTTTCTTGTTCTAACAACTAGGGTGGTGAGATTCAACTTGCAATAGGATTTTACAACATATCATTCTAATTGGTGCATTGTTCTATGTTTTTATACATGGGCATGAACCTCTTATTCTTTCGTGCAGTATAATGCATCTAGTTAGGGATGTTATTATGGATTTGGTTCCTAACCTATATGTTATAATATAGTTCCTTTGTCTTAGAGATTGTTGATCGAAGAAGTCAACTTGTGTCTGGCAAAAAGTAGGTTAGTTTCTCTTGTTTAATAGCATAGGGGAGGCAAAGATAGAGGATAGCTCAAAGGCTAGCAAGTGATTTATGAGATAATTTGACCTATATTTCTAGAATAAAAGAAGGTTTAGGTCCTAATTCTATAATATATACTTCCAAGCCAACTTGATGATAATTTAAGTTGCATTTCCTTATTAGTTGATGGTATTATTTCTTTATATTGTTATTTCCATTGTGTTTCTTAAGACAGTATTGGACATCTTTTGGTGACTTCTTTGACCTTAACTACATCAATATGTATCATAGCACAATTGTGATTCTTGGCTTGTGGATTCAGATTCTTGAGCTTGTGATGTTGTTTACTTGTTGCTTGTGAGGTGGTAGAGTTGTCGATCTAGCCGACAATATTTGATGGCTTGCACAAGGTGGTCCAGAAGAAGATATATTTCTAAGTGGAATGATAGAGAGTGTGACGATAATAAAGAATCTATTGGACCAAGATTCAGATATTGTGGACCCTACAAATCTTAGTTGTGGGGAGGCAAAAGATAGTACTAACCTAAAATTACAAAGGATTATATAATGGAAAGTTGGTGAATTACTTGAGTGGAAAATTGGCGATTCTAGGATTAAGAGGATCAATTTCTTGAGGCAATTTTTTGTTAGAAAATTACACGATGGTGTTAAGGCAATCAATACTTGTGATTAGATCATAAAAATTTAGTAGATTGAGAACCTGAGATTCCTTAAGTTTATAAGAATGATGCCTTGAATGAATCTAGAAAGCTAGAGAAAGTGGAGGAATTCAAAATTAAGATATGGAATGAGATATAGAATGCATTGCCTGGGGTTAGGAGAAACCTCGAGGCTAAAGATGAATTTAAAGAAAATGCAAAAGATCTCAAGATAATTGAAGTTGAGATTCATTTTGAAAAATAATTTTTGGTGAGAACTACAGCACAAATGCATAAGAACATTAGAATTGACCTGCTTCTTTCTTTGTCGGTTCATTACATCTAGAGGATTGAATATATTTGTTAAATGAAATAAAGGATTACTTTTATCTTGAAGATGTTAGAGATCCAAAGAAAGTTAGGTTGGCACGAACTAATTTGAAGGGTTAATAATGAAAATTCTCTATTGTCAAGAAATTTAAGGCATCTATAAGTAGGAGAAGCTACAACTTACATGGGAAAAAGCCATTGGATATCAGTCTTAACTTGAAATTGATCAAAAGTAGGGATTAACAAAATGTAGTTTTGAGAACTTTACCATAAAGAGTCACAAGAAGAGATATAGAACCTTGAGGGCAACATAGAGGGCAACATAAGAAAATGTTATGAGTTTGAATCCATACTTAAGATGTGTCATAGAAATCCTTATGCAATCATTGTTCAAAAGATGTTATTCAATGATATCATTAATCGTGGAAGAGTTATCAATTAAATCACCACGTGAAGGGATACATAAAGATTGATTAATAACATGACTAGCTTCTTCTTTTATCATAAGTGATATTAGTAACATGAGAAGAAGGTTGATTAATAACAATCATTGAACACAAGTTCTAATTGGGATGTGCAGTAGATTTATTTGTACTATTAACCTCAGCATCAATAAACATAGCATTAAAATTGATAAGATCATGAATAATATTTTTGAAATAGAGAGTGCTAGGCAAACATTGATATTAATAAAAAAAAAAAACATTTTGATCAAATGATTTAGTCATTGGTTTGCTAGTAACAATAGGACAACTAAGAGGAAATTTAATATTATTAGATTTCAATAACTTTGTCATCACTACATGAAAAGGTTTACCTATAGAAGTGTGAAAAGGTTTACATATGTGTACTTATGATTATAGAATGATATGCAGTAGAAAAAGTACCCTTAACTTTAGATGTGGAAGCAACTCGATCATCTATTGTATTTGTTGTCTTGTTGATTTTGATATAGTTGTTAGGTTTAGAAAACAAGTTTAAATGATCAGTGACGTCACTCTTATTAACACCCATAGGAGCCACTGGATTGGTGCTCTCGAGTTGGCTCACTTGTAATTAATAATGGTCTCTCCCATGTGACTAGATTTTTGAAACTCAATTATTTAATATCTTTTTTAGTGAGTTAATTGGGAAGTGACCTTTACCTTTTCTCGTCAACATTAAAAAATGAATTCAAACATTAATAGCAGAGTCGTATGTGAAATTTTCTTTCGTGTATTCAATGTGAATTAAATCCTTTTACACGAACATAACAAAAAATAAATGAAAATTCTTCATAAAAGCTACAGCATGCAACTAAAGGAACCTTTTTTCAACTACCATCCACAAAATATTCAATGGATATATATTATATATGGTGTGACTTTGTTGCTCAAAGACCTGTTTGCAGAACATAAATGGCATAGAATTCAAAAACATATAGGAAAACATCGAACTCTGCAGACAAAGATTTAACATTCTGCCAAATCATCAAAATATGTAGACGATTATTTAAAGTATTCCCCCACAACTCCTCACGAGTCCATTGATTCAATCAACCTCGAAAACCTAACAAGTCTAACTGTTACAACTGCATTTACCTAGAAGAGGTTAGAGCATGGCAATTTATTTGTTTGCATGTTAACAAATTAAAATTGACCATTGCAAATGCCATTTACAGAAATTTGAACAACTCGATAAGTTGCGTCAATGAAACCTGACTTCCCAACAGAGCAGGAAGCCATTCACCTAGAATATGAATAAGCTAATAAATAATGACACTAATGATTAATACATAGAAACAAGATACGGAATGATCACGCAATCAACTCTAATTCATAATGCCTTTTGCACCTTTTCGCTGAGATTTTTCCTCTAATCAATTCAACCTGAATCATTACAATAGCTCACATAAATAACTGTCGTGCGAAAAAATTGGTGAATAATAATTCACACAGAAGTTTACAATAGCCAATAGCTAAAAACTGTGTACATTGCTATCCTATGACACTAATGTCCACAGGAATTAAAACCAAAGGCAGGAAATAAAAAGATCACCAATCACATAAGTAAAAATAGTTGAATTACTTGTACCTGAAAAATCATCAGCATGCTCATCCCATGCTCTGTTTTGTTTTGATCATTCGCTTCAAAGCAGCAAGCCAAAAACTGCATTCGTCCCAATCACTTGTTGTCAAACCCACCTGCAAATTATTAAGTCAATAGATGACAACTATAAACTAGAAGTGGTAGACCATAAATTCAACAGGACTATGCAAGAAAGGACCTGAATTTGAATAGCTGCTGAATAGTTCCCAGAGTCCAATGCTCGGCAGAGCTGTACAAGTTTAGTTGTCGCATTTGATGATAAATCACCAGAGTTCAATTTCGCAAATAATGACCCAATTTTTCTAGAATTGTCATCTATCTCGCGACGCTTAGATGGATTTGCTCTGGCACCTCCAAGAGCCTCAGAGGTTTCCTTGTAAAGCCTTGTCAAAGTCCCAATTACAGGTCTTAGCTCAGCTGGCAACCACACAGTCAAACAAACATGAATCATCCCACACATCCAAGATCAAAAGGATACCAAGTACCATATTTAGCTATATCATCCAGAGTTCAACGAACAAACAAATCTTACCTGCCACATTTGTTGTATCCACGTTTTGTACTGTTGGGGGTGGTGCAGGTGGAGCGGTCACACTCTGCACCTGACTAGATACAGTGGGACTTTGAGGTTGAACTGGGGGAACAAGACCAGCTTGTGGAGGTACTGCTGGTGTTGTAACTGGCATAAAACTCCGAGGAGGTGCCATAGGTGCAGTACTCGATCCTGGCAACATTACATTAGGAACTGGAGGTGGGTGTACTGGAGTTGACCCAACTGAAGCTGAAGCAGGCATCCCAGGTTGGTAGGCATATGTTCCAATAGAAGGTGTGGGAGCTCCCTGGAGCCAAAACACAACTTTTTCAAGAATCAAATAAAAGATTACAAATTTTAGACACACATATATATTCTGGCATCTAGGCAACTATATTTAGACTGTAGGTGGTCATAATCCACAAAAATGAAAATGTGGCTACAGACCGGATAAATCTGAGACATCAATGAAGGTGGCTGATATTGCTCTGCATTTTTCAGCACAGGTGGTGTCGATGGAACAAAAGACTTAACAGGTTGTTGGGTAACAGTTGGAGCAAAATTAGTCTGGCAAAACAGAAGTGAGATTTCACATATTATCTTTAGAATGAATAATGCTAGAACCAAAAAAAAATCACAACTCGCAACTCTAACAAATGCATTAGAATAGTACTAAATCATGACTAAAATATTTGGCCTGCACTAATCAAAACAGACTAAGTAAATGATACACTGCATTACCTGCTGAGACACAGGAGCAGATGATGGATAGAAAACTCGTGGAGCAGGGGACGGTTGGTATTCTACAGAAGGGGTATAGTTTCCAAGTGGGGACTGTGGCTGCTGTGTTGTTTGGTAGCCTCCAGTGTAAGAAGTATTGATTTGGCTTGGTTGGTAGCCTCCAGTGTAAGAAGTATTGATTTGGCTTGGTTGGTAGCCTCCAGGGTAAGAATTGACAGCTTGATTTGCTTGGTAGGTTCCAGGGTAAAAAGAATTGCCAGTTTGAGCATATCCTTCATATAATCCACCAGTGACAGGCTGATGCAGGTTATCCTACAAGAATAACAAAGTATAAGAATCATGTATACATCAACTGTCTCTTCAAAGTTCAAAATAAAAATGACTACCAAAATTTTTACTCTAGGCCTGCCTGTGTTAAACTTATCCTAGAACTTTGAGGAATCATTTTCTGTGTTAAACTTAAATTTTTGCACCTGCCCATGCGATTATTTAAATTTCAATCTCAAAATCAATATCTTCCGTCTCCTTGCAGCTTCTAAAAGGAAATGCCTAATAAAGTTTATCTTTAGAAAATAAATGCAACCATCACAAACTTCTTAGTTACCTGATTATTATACACAGGTTCTGCCAGAGATTCTTTAGTTCCATTAGGAAAAGTAGAAGGCTCCTCCTTAGTTACTGAAACAAAAGAAGCAAAATAATATTAAATCTAACCAAAGCTGTAATTGCCTCCAAATATGAATATAATTTAACAAACTATTCAGATAAAAACAATTTTAACAAATAAAATCCTACATTACTGGATTCGTGTCTCACCCACAAACCAGATTCGGGTTCGACTTCACAAACCCTTACATCCCAGGTCAAACTGCAAATCTGGGCAGACCAACAGGGTCAAACCTGAACCCTGCATAGACCCAGGACGTACCAGTCGAGAATCCCCACAGACCCACCATGCAAAACATAAGATGTGGGCCCCAAACTTAGAAAACTCAATTTTTATTTTTTTTTGGCTCTAACCCTACAACAACCCGTATTTGGTCTTCACAAACACATTTCATCACTCATTTGCTTTCATTTTGCTCTCTCCATCTTGCAAGTTTGAAGTGAGGTGAATATTGAATCATGTTTCAGACATTAGTGAACTATAAATATATTTTGAGTTTTGTAATTCAGTTATTTGATAATGTTTATATTTGACATTTGGCATTGATCAATGATCAAGCATCATAGATTCAAATTATAAAATGACTTAGTTTTACAATTATATATATTTCTCTTATTTTTTTCAATAATATTATATATATAGACAGATACACATGCACTCGCAAATCATTATGGGAATTTTTCTTTTTCACAAATCCACAAATCAGTTTCTTGAACCCGAATCCACCCTGAAATTGAATCGGCAACTTAGAAAAAATCATTTCAGTGCATTAGACCAACCACAAAAACAACATAAAAACTAAACAAAAAAAAGTTATTCTGGCAATAAAATAACAAATATAGTTGATTGACATTCTTCAAATTTAACCTGGACAAAAACAATGCCCCACAACTACATGCCTCCAATGCAGGAATAATATTTCACCTGTTGTGGAAAGAGAGATTCTATCTCGTAAAATAGCCAGCTCATATGAAGATTCTTGAGTTCCTAGAAGCTTCAGATACTCCAGAGCTATAGATAGAAGTCCCTGACTGGAGAGTAACTCAACATAATTCTCAACTAGCTTTGACAAAGAGGGACTGATCTGCTTCTGTCCAGTTGCTAGAGCAAGAATAACAGTCTTTTCCATCAAATCCTACAAATTGCAACATTGCTCAATATTGTCAGGTTACAACTTTTAACAACAATTTCACATAGCTGGACTTGCAAAAATTGAGCATTATTGGCATACCTGCAAATGATCAACAAAGCTCCTCCCATCATGTTCACTCTGAAGACTTTCAGACCATATCTCTACTGTCTTTTCTATATTTCCGGCACATATATAGCAAAGGGTTGCAGCTAGTGTATTTCCAGCTGTGGCTAATCTAGAAGCAAGTGTATCACATAAAACAGCCCATTCCTCTCTCTGTGAATACTGCATAATACGTACAACTCCAATTAATCCAAACAAAGGATGGCTCGTAAGGCAAAATACTTTCTAGATAACTATACATCACATGAGCTTGTTATCTAGGAATCAAAACAAAGTTTCTTTGAGGGAATAGATGACAAGATAGACAAAGAGGCTAACGTGTCAGAATAATCACAGCTGATCAATAGCAAGAAAACTCCAAGCAGCACATATAAAAGGCCCCTCAAAAAAGGCACGTACTATAAAAAGCCAGGCCCAACATATGTGCAGTTCTTAACAACTCATCCGCATTCTTAATTTCACTATAAACTAGCTCAGACAGAAAATTCCGATTATGTCACATAGTAATTAAGAATATCATTAGTATACTAGTTGAGAAAGTCACATTGACCAAAGACACATGTCATTCACTGGTATTCACACATGGAAAACTGAGTGAGTGAAATTCACTTAAAGTTCCAGAGTAGAAGCTCTAAAAAGAGGATGTAGATCTCAGAAGGCCCTAACAGAAAAAGAAAATATGAAATCAATTGGTCTACTAGTTGAAACCGAAACTCTCTTCTCTAGTACATTTGAGGCTGAAGTAGAGGTCATGGCAGGTGTTATTGCATGCATGGATAAGATGGTTTCAAATTCTGAGATGAAAGACATAGTTCTCGTTGACTTGAAGGTGAGCTTTACTGTATTATTGGTAATTTTAACTCTCTGGAAACCCACTTTGCATACATAATAGTTGATTCTCTATATTTAACCTATTTATTCAAGGTCTACAATGGTGTGAGGAGAGACTCTTTTCTTCAGCTCATGCAATTCAGAAACAAAAATAACCAGCTAAAAAAAAATTGTCCAACACAAGAAAAAATTAGAAACCTGATTCTTCTATTTTTTAATGTTTTCTTGTCCATTTATTGTGAGAGAATTTTTGTGTTGACATGCCCAGTCTTCAAAATCTAGCAATCTGCATGTTGTCCCAGCCATGTCGTGCTTATGGATGTGACCACAATTGGAATTTATTGACCTAGAAGCACTTCAAAGATCTTGTATTCATTTGGTACAACCTATGCATTCAAACTAGAAAGATGGACAGTATTTCAAATGAATCCATCCACTTGGATGATATTAATCCTTATGGCCACAAGACTGTCCAAGAGCATGATGTCCTCCCTACTAATCAATATCTTGGAGATGGGAAGAGAATTGATATCAGCCGCAGAAGCAGTAAAACTCGATGCAATGGAGGAATACAGAGACCCTTTTGAAGAAGCAATCCATCATCTATTCTAAAGAGGAATATATGCAGATTGTATTTGGTTATTTTTCCCATTTTGACATATAATCATTTGTAAAGATCTATATATTTATTATGCTATTCTAAATTTGAAACAATGAGATTTCAAATTAATGAGAGTTTGAAGATCATATGTAATTTTAGAATTATGACTTCATTTGGTCTGCTTCACGTATTCAACACACTTCTTCACAATCTAGACACTTTTCTTGAGCACTCTATACAGACTTTTCATCTCAAGCATGGCTCTCATCAACCATGTTTACCTTTATCTCATAGAGCTCAGCTTCTCTGTGGTGACAGAGAGTTGTCTACAGTTCCATAATGTGTCTTTGATAGCATATTGCATCTTTATCAACTTCTATTTACATTATTGTTTATTTTTCTTTTTCTATACAATTATCTCACTGATACCATGTCTACTAGGCTGCTCAGGAGGTGGAAACACCAAAGCAAAGATTTAATTAAGGTAAGTCCCAAAACAGGCACCCCTTTGTCTCCATGTGTGCATGTTCATGGGGGAGAACAAAGTGGTTTGGCAAACTTCATCAACTCTTATCACCTGTAAGGTCATTCCTCTCTATTCTATTTTGTTCCTCATTGCTTTTATAGTATAATTGTACCCTTAATTATTTTGTTTGTCTTTTACTTTTTGTTTTTCTATGCCAAGAGTTATCTCTCAATTTTCTTGGATTTTGTGTCATTCTTCATCCTCTATTTATACATGACATATGCGTATTCCAATGGCATCTCGTACTTCTTCTTGCATCCTCGTCTCTTGCTTGCATCTTGGGCACTAAGCACACAGAGTTCAGCATTTTCTCCTTGTATTGGCATCATTTCAAATTGGTAGATACCAATTATTCCATTTCCTTTGCATCTAGTATCTTAATCAATTTAATCATCTTAATATCTTTTTCTTCATTCACATCTAATATCCTAGTTCATTAAGTCATTTTTATTACACTTGTGTCTTAATCCTCTAGCTCAGTAGGGCACTAGTATAAATGAAGTGGTACAAGGAAAGGTCCATCTTTTGAGAGTTTAAATGGTCTCGAGGCTGGTGAACTTTTTCTTTCTTCACATTTTGGTGAACCCAACATGACGCTTACATTTGTAAAGCTCTTCTACATGTTTGGATGTTGTGGACTGCTATGACCTTTACTACCTATACCACTTCGGAGGAGTAAAGTGTGAAGGTCTGCAAGACATATTTCCTCCTGATCAACCAAGTTCCACTAATTGGGCCCTATATTTGTCAGGAATATGGATCTTAACAGTACAAGTGGGTCCCTATTCTTCACAAGACTAGCTCTAGGACTTAACACCTCCCCGAAGGAGAGGTCCCACCATTCTACACTAGCAAGTTCTCCTCCTGATTGCCCTCCCATAATGGATCATGAATCAGCTCTAACTATCAGTTTGACAAGATTCAATCCCTCAAGGAGAATCTAAGGGGTTTTGAGAAGTTTCTTTGAAAATGAGACATTCCTACTGAAGCAAGAAGTGTTGCTGGTAATTTAAGAAGTGCCTTGAAGTCTTCTTAATTTTCAGGGAAAGCAATCCAATATTACTAGAGAACAAATTGGTATTGCAATACCTAGGGTGTGAGTACACATGGTGGGATCCATGCCTAATATTGTTCCTTTGAACATTGAAGTTGTTTCCAGTGTCAATGTAAACAAAGACCCCTTGAGATATAGTTCATCGCATACTTGTGCGAATCCTAAATCTTGTCAAGAAGGCGGTGACATAGGACAAGTCAATAGTCAATTATCCACTCCTCCTGGAGATGGTGGTTAACCACCTCTACCTTATCGACCCCATAACCTCGTTCTCAAAACCATATTGCAAAGGTATATTTGTGATAAGGATCCACATCGATTATAGTTCTCTTCCATAATAATCTATCAACACCTTCGACCAACTAATGGATGCATTCACACTCAGTTTCAGACATCTAAATGAGCCCAATTTTGAAAAAGTATTTTGAATCTTCTCTTCTTTTTTGACTTGGTATTTCAACAATATTTTATTTTGATTTTTCTATTTTCAATGGATTTTTTCACAATTTTTTTGATCGGTTACTCTCTAGGTTGCATGGGTACACATACCCACACCCATGGTTAAAAATAAACTTTAATACTATTCACGTTAGAAGTGTTTAACGTCTGTCTTCTATGTTATCCATCTAAACATTTAGCATATTATTATTGCAAATCTGAAATTGAAAGCAATACATTACATTTGTAAACTTTTTCACTGTTCTTGTTTTGGAAAACCATTATCATGACTCATAATTTCAGATTTTCTATATATATTAAATTACATCAAAAAATGCTTGATATACCTACGTACCCCTGTCCCCTATTTTGAAAATAAGCCGTACCCATACTTGTACCAGTACCCTAAGTATCCAAGTACCCCTGTCCCCATGTAACCTTGGTTATTCTCAATGACCATTTAATTGTTTACTGCACACATAACTAGTATCCTGATTTCCAAGTAACAAGCATAATGTAGTTCCTATGGCTGAGATTACTTTGGAGAAAGTTTTAAAAGTGGTATTTGAGATGAAAGCAGATGGAGCGAGATGAAAGTGGATGGAGCTCTTGTCCCAACTGGTTTCTCAGTATTTTCCATAAAAACTTTTGGGACCTGCTGAGCTCAAGAGCTACTCAAGCATACTGGATGATAATTTTGCAGTAATTCTTATTCATTAACAAAGTATCAACATTCAATTTGATTTGACTTCAGACACTATTTCGTTAGCCTTCAAAACTTCACCTTCTTGGCCTTCATCTCAAAGCACAATTTGCAATCAAAACTTAAGTCTGGCTACAAGGTTATCTAAAAGGTCTTGGCAAACAGGTTGCAGAAAATCCTTCCTAAGTTACCCAGATGCAGAGTCGAATGCAGTGCAGGATGCTCTGCAGATGCACTGTGGTGTGCAGTTTGAATAGTCATACTGCGTGGAATAGACATTCCTGTCACAGTAATGAAGCAACTGTAATTTTTCTTCTAATGTTCTTCAAAGGTTCTGCAATCAAATATTATTCACACCAACTATATATAAGAACATTGCGCCAAGACACCAAACAATAAAGTATGCTTGAGGCTGCCGATAATATTCATGACTTTAATAGTCTTAAAATATAATCGTCTGGTAGATATATATATGCAGTCATACTCTTCTCTGGGCAATAATAATAATTAATCTCTGTTGAAATATAGCCTTCACTTTCCATATCTTAAAAGAAGACCACAATATTTTGCTTGAAATAGATTTCTCAAGTCCCACTATAAAGAACACAACTCTGCTATTTATTTTATAATGTAACAAAAATGAAGGCTATTGCTCCAAATGATGTAATTATATATACATAAAGATTATGGTTCATACTATATTACTATCAAATGATTTAGTTCTGTATTTCTCGTATTGTTTTATACATTGTTATGGGACTTGTACTCGTCTCTGACTCAGAAAGTGAAAATTGGGCTCGGACTCGCACTTGGTGACCAGACTTGGCCAAGACTCAGCAAGAACTCGGAAAATCGAAAAACCCATGAAATTCAAAAAATTTTAAGGATTTAAAGATTTTTCATGCATCATTTAGTCATTTAACATCAAATACACAATAATTGAGATAAATAGATGCTACGTAACACTCATACACAATTTTGCTTAGATCACATAAGTGTAAAAGCGAATTTCTGAAGGAAAAAAAACTAAATAACATAATATAAAGTTAAACATAGTGTCACTGTCAAATGTCTACAATATATGAAATCAATGGAATCAAAAGTTCAAAATATCAGCTACAGTGTAGAAGACTAAGGTTCATAATAGCCTATGCTCTCCTACGAATACGCCTAAGATAAGTCATGAAAGACTCAAATATTGAGAAATATGTTTGTTACAGCTTATGTGCACATTGTAGACAACAACAGGGTTCTCAAGTATGTCTATGTATTCAGTAGTGTAATTTGCTATAACCTGGTTAACGACATTTGAAAATTTATACCTAAATTTCCTATAATATGACAAATATTGTTCATATTTTCAGACTTGGAGCTGACTATATTGGTTTATAACTATTCTTCTAAAATCTGTAGGAGAACATTGACTTTTGTAATGCAAGGATATAGTTCCAGATTAGTTTTGAAAAACATCATTACTTGCTTGACTAAATACTATTGTACTAGTACCACGATAATCCCACTCCAAAGGTGTCAAGTCCTATATACAAGGGCAAGCTGGGAAAGGACAATTTCCTAAGAATAAGCTTGTCAAAATCAATTTCAAGCATTCATAACTGCATAAGGCATATTGTTAGACAGTTGGCATTCTTTCTACATAATTTTCTAGACCCAAAAGACTGAAATAAGAACATTATAACTTGCTGCCTCCATAATCTGAGATTGGTCAAGGAATTGTTTAAGATTCAATCCTTAATAAATTCCTGACATACCACAACATCATTTTCAGAATTAATATGCACTGAAAAAACACCTTCCAGAAATCCCTATATCTATTATCTCTATATTTATATTTTTTTCAGGAGAGTCCTGGGCTCGGGACTTGGTGAGTCCACGTGGGCTCTGCCAGGACTCAGAAGAATCCAAGTCCAAAGGCCATTTGCCTCAGAAAGGCCACCTCTGCCTTGGACTCACAGAGTCCCCGAACAGTGGAACTTTTATTTATAACCTTAAAGCCTACTCTTCAGGTAGCCCTCACTCATCTTCAATTTGTGGATAACCTGTTTCTCTCTATGTTCACATTGTAATAGATCTTCTTCACAATTTCAAGAAGCCTTCTGCTCAAAACATAAACCACACCAGATCTTTCCTAAGCAGGATCCTATAGTCTCAAAGGTTTGCTGTCCCTTCTCTCGGTTTAGGCTTGTTAAAAAAATCAAGGACCTGTAATCTCCATCAAAAATGTAAAAACGAATTAGCAAGCTGGATTAGTAAGTTCTTATCTTCAATGAGTAGAATTGCCATCCTCAAATCAATGCTTCAAATTATCCCAGTCTATTGGTTTTGAGTTGTTATTTTTCAAAGATGTTGTCCCAATTTATATAAAAATCATGAAGAATTTCCTTTGGTACATTATGTCAGAGGATAGAAAGTATCCCCTAATTCTTTGGAAAAAGGCCTGCAAACCTATTCACTACAGATGTGGGGGAAACTGAAACACAAACATTATTAATGAAGTTCATGTAGCTAAGTTTATCTAGTTCTACATACTAGATAATATTGCTTAAGGATATATATCGGAAGGCAAACAACCAAGCTCCTTTCTCCCTTTTAGGAGGGCTCACCTGTGGCTCATTTGTTTAGGAAATCATCAAAGGAGTCGACAATAATTGCGATAAAAAACGGGTTTGTAGATTATCAAAAAATTCAATATGCTCTATTTTTGGAAAAAATTATGGTTAGAGAAATGAGGCAAATGGCAAAGAGGAATCTCAGTACCTTGGAAAAGTTTAAGTAATGAGGCAAATTATATAATGCCTATATCCTTCATCTCAACACACTGCTCCAGGGTTTCAACTGTGGGGTTAGTAAGGCTGGAGATCTCCTCAGGTGGGATAAGCAAGGGAGTGGTTCCAATTGTGTTAAAGGTGGTTATCTCAATCTCTACCAAATCATAAAGGAGTACCTCTCCAACATGTCCATGGTGAAAAATTCGGTTGTTCAGCTCCTGGCCCATAACCAATGCTTTCGTTTAGCTGGCCACTCAAAGGTAAAAGTTTGAGTTGGCGTCAATAAACTAGAAAAGGATTTGTCGGTTCTAGCAAGTGTTCTCTATGTCTTGGAAACACTGAGATCAACACTCTGATTCTCCACTGCCGTTTTTCTAGGAAATTGCAAAGTAGATTCTTATTTGCATTCAACACTTCTTGGGTTACTTATTCCATGTTGTATAAGAAAATGGAAGCTTGGATCTACCCCTTGTCTTTAATAATTGTTAGGAAGATGTGGAAGCTAGCTCTAAAAATAAGCTCCTAAAGAATTTGTTTAGAAATAAACATTGCACTCTACGATTCTAAAGTGGAATCTGTTGATCAAGTGTGCAAAATGTTTATCTACTCTGAGATTCTCTCTCAATAATAAAACCAAGAACCAAGAAAATAGTTTCACTGGCTTCAATATCTGTAGAAGCTTGCCTCTCTTGTAAAAAAAACATAAATAAGTTACATGGGTCAAACATCATCATTGTTTGGGCTCTGAAAGTATTGTCTCTAATAGTAACACTGTTGAGGAATTGGAAGGAATGCTCTTTGGGCTTTGAGCTGGCTGCAGAATCTCTCATGATAGAAAGAGATTCACACTTAGTAACTGAAGGAACTAAGACTGGCAAGTTTTCCAATTGGAAGTTAAAAAGATTTTGCCTAGAGGCAATATACCTCATTAAGAAATTTCAGTTTGATTAGGCTTGTTTCTTGCATGTCAAAAGAAATGAGAATAAGGCTGTGAATTGTCCATTTAACCTCAATTTGATTCCAAACTTTCGCAACTTCTGCACAAACATAGAATCTTTTGGGCTTCTCACTGGTTTTGAGGCCTTCCACAAATTCATGGAAGGGCATTGTCGGCTATTTTAACTCTGTTTTGGTGACACTTCTCCTTCTCTCCTAATACAATTAACCAGATCTTTACTCTAAAAAAGGTCTCGGCAATTTATTCCCTCACAACATGTACAAATGTTAAAGTTTTAGTGTTTTCTGTTTTCTTATTACAGTTGTTTTTTTCTTTACTCGCAGCCTCCTTGGAATTAAAACTCGTTAAAAAACTTTCATAAAATGAATGCAATCTTTGTCTTTGGGATCCACTGGTCTTTCATCCTTCCTAGCAATCTCACTTCACTGAATGGAAGGGCTGCTGTGTTTGCCCAGCAAGTTTCAAATTGGCTAAATCATTTCTTTTTCCTCCTTATGTGGAAGCAAACTTCATACTTTTTATCTGAATTTGGTTTCAGATACTTTTCCTATTCTTTCAGTTGTCATGGCAACTTCCCTATAGCATCCTTGAATCTGCTATTGGCCGCACCCTCTCAGCTCTGCTAGTGCACCTCAGGCCTGAACTTGTTTGTCAATTTTAATGCTTTGCTGAATTTTCTGGGCAGATTGTGTTAACAATTTTTTTGCATCAACATTTCGGACACACTCTGTGATCCATCATCAGGATGAGAGAGCTAAAGGAAAAATGTAACACAATCTGCCCAGAAAATACAGCAAAGAATTCTAATGGATTGTGGAAAACTACTATCTACAATTTTAATGCTATCTCTCCCTTTAGTTGTGTCCCTCCTAATGGATTTGTTGCTGATAATCTGAACTGTGAGGGAGACATTTGACTTTCTCCTTCAGAAGAACTATTGGTTGCTTGGTTGTACAATAGTAATCACCAAATTAATCAGTGTGGGCTCGTGGCAAATGATAATCAGATGAATCTTGAAGGATCAAGCATGGAGAGATTATTATTTCTTCCTTTGGCAGAAATAAAAGGGAAGGTATGGATCCTCATTGGTGCAAAAAAGCTCAAGGTGAATTGGTACTCATTATAGGTCATATTTGTCGGATTTTAATTCTGAAGTCATTATTGTTTTCCAAAATCAAAATCAGTCACAATAGGAACAATGTCGATTGTGAAAACTGCTCACTCTTTCTTATAGTGATTAATAGTATCAAAGTTATCAACCTTTATTTCAGAAAATTAACAGCAAGTCAGTGGAAGGAACAAATAGGCTGGGGGCCACCTTTGCTACCTTCATGACCATCAATGTGAACACAAATGAGCTAGAAGTCATTTGTGAGCATCTACTCTTCTTCTCAGCAATACCCACAGCATCCAGCATCAGCTTCAGTAATATTAGTCTCCTTGTGGTTATCTATTTATGTTGGTTTGTTCTTTTGATATTTTTATGATCTAAATAAAGTACTAAATCTTTATAAAATATTAACTAGTAATTCTTTATTTGCATTTGCAACCTACTTGTGATTTATTTTGCTATGTCATCGCTTCATATCCCTATCACGCAGCTGGTTCAGGGACAAACTGGTCCAGATCCTCATCCTGACCAGCTGCAGATGGAGGTGTGACCACAGGTTGCTAAATCGTATTTGCATTCAACGTGGACAAACACAGGAGGTCCCACACTAATTGTAAGGGTCGTTAACCTAGTCTTCAACAAATATGTCCTTTTTATTCTAGTGTTAGATTCTGCAAGGGATGTGACTTGTATGTGACTACAATTCAATATTTTCGAAATTTTGTAACCATAACATGGAGCTACAGGGCAATTTCTCTGGATAATCATAAAAACCCCCAGAATTGAACTGCTTGGGATAAATATAATTGTAAAAGAGCATACGCAGAATATAAGTTTGAGAAAAAAAACTTGTGTCATAAATAATGGAGCACTCTTTTATATTTAAAACCTTTAACCTACAATCACACAAGTAGTAGAATCTTTTATTAGTTTTTCATTCACCTAAATACTTGGTCGATGATTAAGATGCACATATCTATCGACACAATCACCAGTTTAGTTGGGAAGAATATGTGATCTTTGTCTGCTCACGTGTGCCAATGGTATTTTGCCTCTTGGGCCTTTTTGAGTGTTTTATTCACACTTTTAACCAATGATGTGTACAATATTAATATGTACATGGAATCTATTTGTATATTATATTGTGATATATTAGTTTGTAAAAGTAGTAATATCTATTAATATTATTTTACCTTTATTGATAATCTATTATTGTATTTTATGGCTCATAGAAAGGACTTTATCAAAAATGTCAAACTACAGCTGAAAATTAGAAATTTGTTATAAAAAGGACTTATTGTCAAGTACAATTTGCTTCAAATCAAAACTGCATTATTCAATTTACCTAATTTTCTGTATGGCCGATATTTGCGGCTAAAAAACACTTACCGTACAAAGCAAAGCAAGAGTTTCTTTCCAAGACCTCAAAGGCCTGCTGTTCACAAGGCCAATTAGATCAGTATTGACCAATGCAGAAACAACCTGCAAAAATAGTGTTAAATAAGATAATGTTCCATAGAAAGCAATATATCTCAGATAACCAGTGCCAGTTAGCCTTCATAAATTCAGATAACAGAAGAACGTATTGCGGCAAAAGCAGTACCACACTTAATACAAGAAAAAAGCTAAAACGTCAATATTAAAAAAGCTTATGTCAATGCAAATTGCATAAAAATTAGAATAGAAAAAAGAACCTTAAGATAGGAGCAATTCGATTTTTGTAAATATTCATCACGAGTTTTTTCCCATAAAGAATTCCCTCCAACATGAGCAATGAGAAGTGCATCTGCCATCCTGTTTGCTGACATGCAGTGCATGACAGCTCCCTTATAATCACCAACAACTAAACAACATTGAATCGCTTCATCACAATCCGAGTATTCAGTTGGATCATTAGTAGCTTCCTGTTGCACCTCTTCTCCATTGTCTAGAGTATCCTTTCCAACAACAAAATCATTTTTCATGAGAGGAAGTGATGAACCTTCTCTTGGACTCTGCAAATTATCAAAAAAATCCTCGTCATTGTCTCTGAGGGATGTGACATCGTGTCCACCTTTTGACTGAACTGATGGATCTAACTGTGTTTTATCACCAAGAGTAACATTGTTGATTATCTGACTGTTGATATCATCAATGTTGGCAGATTGTGCTTCCTGTAAGTCTCGATTCTCTGCCGACTGCACTTGAAATCCAAGGTGCTCAAGTAGCTTTGTCCTAGCATTTCCTTCATCTTCAAACATGACTTTTAGGAAATTCCATGTTTCCCTTTCTTCTTCCAAACTAAATCAACGCAGCAAACAAATCACTTCAAGATGAGAAAATACAGGTAGATGTAAATTGTTATTCATCCCATTTGACAAGTATCCACAAATAACTAACCGTGACTCCTGAGACTTTTTATCGCACAAGGCTCGCAACGATGATTTTTCACCATCTGCTATTGCAGCTTCAAACTCCGTGGAACGAAGCACCAGACTGTCCTCGGTAATGAGATTGTGTATATATACCTATGAAAATAACACAAAAATAAAGACCATATATCATCTTATGACATGAACTGAAAAATAAATTTTAATTTACCTCAGATAAGCCAACAGCACTCTTCGAGTTTGTACTGGGCCGAAAAGAAGCAAGCTTTCCTCCAAAACCAAAACTGACTCCAACTGGTCTCTTCAACCACTTAGGAGCCTTCAAGAGTGCACCTGAAAAGGACAGAATAAACAATAGACATCATGTATTTGCATATAGAGTCCCAAATTTGTTGAGAAAATCTTATAAGTAAGATTTCCACTTCTCGACTAAGTTATGGTTATCAAATAAAGCAGCACCTTTATGTTTAAAAGCAAAGCACTATACTTGGGTTTTTCACAAAGAAATTGTAGACAACAAATCATGGGCATATCAAACCAGTAGAGCATAGATAGCTAGGGTGATAGTGTGTAAATATCATAAACAAACTGCATCTATTAAGGTCAACATATTTTAAATTCAACAATGAAAAAACCAGATAGCTTCCTAGTACTGTTGATTATTTAATTAACACAGAAGGTTAATGAAATGACAAAACATGTAGATTGGGTGGGCACAATTGGGCGCTAGTGACCCCATATCGTGTGAATCAACAATACAGACTACAGAGGATTGGTAACATGTCATCATGTGTAATGATATATTTCCATAATCGCAAGGAGTGGATAATAAGATGCAGTTAAACCATGGAAATCATGCATATATTTTGATGAAAAAAAATGTCTATGCTTTCATCACTTGCACAATGAAAAATTGCATGCATATGAATTACCAGAAAATTAAGAGACACAAAGAATTAATGATGGATATGATGGATAGCTTGTTATCTCAAAGAGGACTAATAAAGCATATATATGGTGTTCATTGCATAGCTTGACCAGACCAATGCCAACCCTTTACTTTATGATGTTCTTGAATCTTAACAATTAACCGTGTTACTACAGTTCTGCCAAAAGTTATGACAAGATGAATAGTAATACTAGTTCTTTAGTGATGAGGATACCATTTGAGCTAAATAGTAGCAATGGTGATAATAAAAAAATTAAGATAGATAAAAGAATCTTGTATGATTGTCCATCATTGAATATGATGCAGGAGCATCTTGCATGGAAAATTATTGGGAAAAAAATCTGGAGGAGAGAGAAAGTGACGAAAATTAAAGGAGAAATAATAAAAAAATAAAAAAGGAAAAAGGAGAAAAGAAAGGAAAAGAGTATTTCTATTTTCGAGGTGCATAGGTAGCATAATAAAACAAAATAAAAAAATAAATGGTTGTCATTCCATTTATCGAGGTGTGTGGGTAGAATTCTAGAAAGTTATGAATATTGTAGAAGGTCGTGGAAGTTGTAGAAGGTTGTGGAGGAATTCTAGAAGCTTGTGGATAAGCCATGCATTGGGTGGTAAATGCCTATTTAAGCAAGGCATATGAGCATTTCTAATCAAGCTCAAAGAGAAGCTTGAGAAGTAGAAGCTTGAGAAGTAGAAGCTCGAGGAGGAGAAGCTCGAGAAGGAAAAACTTGAGTAGTGGAAGCTTGGAAAGCTTGGAAAGTTTCAAGGTGTGAAAGAGAAGGAGGAAGTGAAGAGTGAGTTTTCCTGAGTCTATGGACAGAGCGCCGAATGTGAGGCAGTTTACAGCAGGATTGTGATGGACTTGTGAGTGTGTAGACAGAGCGCCGAATGTGAGGCAGTTTATACTTGGATCTTGGATGAAGTTGGAGAAGAGCTAGTGACTGCGGTTTAGAAACAAGGAGGTTGCTTGGTGGCTTGCGAGCACAAGTTGAGATCTCAGAGGTTTCTACTAGAGTGTGGATTTGGACTAGCTTGGGTTTGGATTGGACCTTGAGAGATCTTGTAGAAATGTTATTGTAATTGCTAAGGATTTTCAAGTTTAATAAAATTTCTTGAGAAGCATTTATCTCTCTTTGTCTTCATATTGTTGCATTCTTAGTTGTGAGTTGGTAGGGTGGTGTGGCCCTTCGTCAGTGGTATCAGAGCGTACCTTTATCAGTGGTATCAGAGCAGTACTTCATCAGAATAGGATCTGCTACATTCAAAACTGCTAATGCATGCATGTCAAGTGAGTTAAATTGTCCAGAGCACTTCTCCAGGAACCAACTCAACTGTTTTCTGGATATTGTATACACTGTATTCACTCAGCACACATCTCACACCCTCCTATAACCACAATTTGCAGGGAATTCTACATGGTAGTTTGAAAGTGAACAGAGACACTCGTATATAGAAAGCATGACTTCCAAATTCTTATTCCCAGAGCCATTCTACCAAATTAAATAAAACAATTTGCAGGGAATTCTACATGGTAGTTTGAAAGTGAACAGAGACACTCGTATATAGAAAGCATGACTTCCAAATTCTTATTCCCAGAGCCATTCTACCAAATTAAATAAAACAATACAAATAAAGATATATTTTCGATATAATGAATTACACCAGAACATTACCTGAGGAGCCACGACCAAACACATCATCCTGGGAATCCACTTGACTGCAGGACTGAAATTGATCCACATCAAGAAAGACAACCTCGTATTAATTACCAAGATGTTTCGTAAGAAGAAAAAGAAACACATATAGCTCAGCAAGTTAAAAACATAGTAGCATCTGGCATGTAAGACTAGTTAGCTTAACCTAGAGATAAACTTCTCAAGAAATACTCTCAGCAGACAGAAGCAATAGTAAAATATCTACATCCTGTAATTATAAGAGATGATTTTAACACACATACTTTTGATCCAAAATCAATAATGAGTGTATGGCTATGTTAAGCTTGCCATCTTTGACAATAAGACAATAAGTTATTATCAATAATAACAGTCAATACAATCAAACAAGAATCAGCCACAATAATACACTATTTGAAAGAAGGGTGCTTGAAATAAATGACATTCTCTTCAATAAATCCATTAAGGATAAGTGACAAGAGGACATGGCATTTCAAATTCAATAATCATTTCAATTCTCAAATGAATTATGTCTCACTTACAAAATCACAATATGACTGTTACTGTTATATTTAAATTATTTTCATCACCTCAAATCACTGACTCATGAACCACAATGACATGCATCCTAACACTCCCCATAATGTTGCCAATGTATCATTCTACTTTCAAGACTTGATCATGAGTCAGCTATTAAGTATCTGCAATTCGCAAGACCCACGTCAACCTAAATAGATATCTGGAATTATACAGTATCACCAGGCTTTCCTTACATTACTTCAATTTGTGAAGCGTATATCGAGCATCTGCAACCAGCTCTCTGTGTTACTACTGCTCCTACTTTTTTAGACATATTCCAATGACATAGCTCATTAAATCTCTCATCCAGCTAATACGAAGTTATTGGTAGGAATTCAAATGCATCTGACATTTTCTTGTTAATACAGGAATTAAGAAAACAAGTTCAACACCTTATGAGACCATGATAGGTCCAATTAATTCTCAAATATGGAGCTTTTGCCACTCAAAAAATTGTCTTTCCCCAAGCTCTCAACATCATTTCTAATCTACTTTATTTCTTCAAATCAGAATGTCAACCTTTTATGTTTTTGGCAAAGTGAAATGAAAATTAAGTTGAAAGTCAGAAGCACAATTATAATAAGTTTGTGCAGTCTGATTATTTTCAAGAAACAAAGAACACAGTCTCACTGTTACAGTCAATCCAAGTTAAGGGTAGTTAGCTAGATGAATTGATAGGGTATAAACTGTCGTGTTTCAACAGATATGATTCCTGTTTGCATTGTCTTAAAATAATATGTTTTCCTATCTCTTTTTCTAGAAAAAAATCTTCAAGCTTGCTTTTTATCTTTACAAACTTAGGTTCTTGGTTAATTCTGTTTTTTAGTATTTTCTTTTTTATAAATGGTTGCATCTATGGAACACCTTTTACAAGATGATATTTCTGTGGCAAGGTCAATTTACTATTGAGATCATTTTCTTCCATGAAGTGTGTGATCATTTCCTTTCATGAAATGTCGCATGCATCTCTCACTTGTAACTTCTCAACCTCAAAGTGTCTTCCAATGGCTAGCCTTTTTCTTGCAGATTTCTGAAGTCCATTCATTTGTATCTACAATGCCAATGGATTTAGATTATGCTTGGCCAACATTGTAATTAGACGATAGTCTATTTTTAGGTGGGAAACCTCCCCTTGGACTTTCCTCATGTGTCGACAAGTTTGTATGTTCAATTTTATCACTAAATAAATCGCCAAGGATATTTTCCTTGTATTGCGGTGATAATTAACTCCGAAAAAATTGCCAATTATCACGCTTCTTCCTCTTAAATATCAGTCAACATTTACGTTTGACCAGTCTGAAACAACACTAAAAAAACTCAACGCTAAGGTTTCAACTTTTATTTTTACCTTTTAAATAAATCTTTGTTTTATTTAGGCGGAGCTGCATTTTTGTTAGACGGAGCACAATGCAATTACTGGTATTTTGGAGAACAAGTGATGAAGGGTGCTCCCCTTGATACTATAAACACATAACAAAAACAAACAAATAACAGCAATCTATGAGAACAAAATATGGGCTTCTTAATATCGCCACAAATGCAAAATTACATTATTTTGAAATACAATATGCAAACCCACAAGGGCGCCTTCCTTACAATAATTTGCAACACAAAGCTGCAAACTATCACCCAGAGTTGTCCTAGACCATGTACGGGCATTCTTTAAACAGGCATTTTTTACACCGCCCGAGAAGTTTCTAGACATCAAAACTTAACCCTTGAGACCGATTAACTCTAAAATTACATATAGAGTTGGCCCGATACACCTTTGACACTTATTTTGGAAATTTTGGTCGGCCCAACTTCGGAAAGCCATAACTTTCGAACATTTGCTTCCATTGGCTATTATAACCACTTTCGGAATCCTTGACTTCTAATCTACAAGGCCCAAACTCACACGAGCTCCAATCGACCCCATTTTGGAGGTCTTCAACGGTGAGCTTGAAGTTTTTATACCAAAATTGCAGACCAATAATTCGCAATAAATCCTTGAATACTCATGATATGGCACTAAGCCTCAACTGGTAGGCTGATATATCCAAGATGAACATCCACCTCTAAAATTAGCACATTCCAAACTTGTTATGGCCATCTTACTAAGTCGCAAGCCTTCACAGACAACAACTCTGCACTGAAACAACCTTTATTCAAGCAACAAAAAGAAAATATTTTTAAGTAATGCAAGATTGCTCTTACACCCAAGATGTTCTTGCATCAACAAGGTGATTTGAACATAACTTGAGTCTAAGAACAAGGCAATAGAATGTGAACACAATTGTGTTTGAGAACAAGGTGAGTAATCACAGCCTAAGAACAAGGTGATTACTAAGTCGGTGCATGCTATATATTCAATATTGTGTCTGTATGCTAGGAATGCACAACGACTACTATATTGTATACTACCATACTACTTACTGTATTCATTAATTAAATAAAAATTTATAAAGTACAGTGTGTTGAATATATATTAATTTAATAAATACAGTTTATAGAATTTATATTATTTATTCTGTGAGTGTATATTAGCAATTATTAAATATTAAATAAACAGTACAATTTTTTATTTTTTATTAATTATATATTTACAAATGTTCGACAAAAGTGTCGATTTATTGCCATATTTTTCGCCGAGTTGTTGGTGATTCCTAAATTTTCAAAAAATTGGGCTGGCCGAGATATTGCCAAAACCGAATTTTTCAACTATGCCACAGACCTCTGAAATGGAAACACAGTGAGCTAAATTAAAGTATTGAAGAGATGTAACTTCAAATGAATATTCAAATCTTTGATTCTCCAAAACACAACAGAAGGTAACATTGAGTAACATATTTAGATTCTCCAAGTATTTTACCTTTATATAATTTTTTAAAAAATATATCTATATATATATAAGAACATCTTTGGAGATATAAAAACGTCTCTGAAATTTAACATGAGGCAGGAATAATCATCACATCAGAAGGAAACGGTTCAAAAGTTAATAATTGATGTAAGGCACACCTATTATCAACAAGAATCTTCTATTTGCTCACCTCTGTTAAGTCAAAAAAGTTTGATGGAACAGTACCATCATTTAACTACAGTAGTAGGCTTGACTAAGTCATATCTGTGAATAATCTGAAACTGACAAAACTGTAACATAAAACCTCATGAATGCTATTATTAGAAGTTCTGCATATCAACATGTCAAAACCTTTCGATGAACAGGTATCAAGGTACAATGTAAAAACATACAATGTGGAAAATACTTTAAAAAGTCACTGAGTAGAGTACTCAATGATAGTTAGAAGGATAAAGTGTGATTAAAATCCTGGTATTCACTACTAAAGCATGCATGCAGCCTCATTAGGTCACTCCAATGAACTTCTCAAATGCCACATGCGAAACACTATAACATAAAGGTTTCATAAATGTACACGCAATAATAGTTTTGTTTTTCAAAGCATAAATTCCCCAACATTCAAAAAGAGCTACAATCATTTTGCATCCATTCACTTAACTTTGATCACATTGTTCCTTAAAAGACTTATTTTTTGCATCTTGGAAAATGAGCACATACACTATCTTTTCTAACAACACTGTGACCCACCAAAATAGTTGACTGAATCTCACAAAACTGTTCATGTCTTGCAGAAGCGCATCTTGAACAACTGAAGGTAATTTGAACAGGCAAAATATAAACTGAATAATTGTCATCAATTATCTTTATATAAATTATTTTATGGCCATCACTGATGCTAACTTAAACATTGAAACATAAATGGGAAAGCTATTTCATGATAAATATCAGTCAATTTCTTTGGATATAGCCTTTCCACAAAGCAAAATTTATTGAAATATATCATCTCACCTCAATATTGTAAATATCAATTGTTCCATTAAAAGAGGAAGCCGAAAATAGTCCAGCTATCCTTGGCGACCACTGAACATCAAAATTCCAACTGGGCCCAGCTGGTAATTGGCAAACAATCTGCAGCTCATAAAAGTCAAATATATTTGCACTGATGCATTTAAAGTTATAATTTAATCAACCAAAACTTATTAAATACAATACTGAACCTAACAAAAGAACATACTTAAATAATTCAAGCATTGCAGAATATTCATAGGAACAAGTACACATGTCATACCTCACCAGATACAGTGTCCCAGCAGAGAGTAAGGGAATCTTTGGCACAAGATAGCAAAAAGGAACTGTCACTTGTACACCATGACATACCCATGATTCCTGAACAATAACATAATAAGAGTACCCTCAGAATAATGAGAGTGCCCTCACTTAATGCAAAATTCACAGTATAGAGTGAGCAATGGGCAACACTGAAACAACCAAGCAGCTATAACAATGAATTAATGACTTTAGATATTTGTCCTAACAGAGGAAAAATACACATAAATATATACCTTCCAACAAACAAACCAGACAAAGTTTAGAATAGAATGCATTCAATAGTGTGCTTCACAGAATCAAAATTCAACAAATTACTGGCAATCAAAAACAGGTGCCAAGAACCTGGCAAAACAATCACATGTACAAACTTGAATTTCGTAAACCCATGCATCACAGATGTCAGGTGCTAAAAACATTAAAGGACGGGTCAATTTTCCACTTTGTCTTTTCATCGTGTGCTCTGCCTCTTTAACTCCACCAGGATTTTATTTTTTCTCAATTAGTTTAAACTCACCTTCAAACAATTCAAGGAAATCATTGAACAGATTGTAAAGATATTTAATTGTTTTTTTTTTTAATTAAAAATTTTTGTCTCTAGGATTTTAAACTTGCTTATTTCACTTTATTCTTTCTTTCATAACTAAGGTATAAAAAATTTGTGGTTGAAGCTAGACTGGTTTTGATATCTTTCAAAGGTACCCAAATTAACAGATGGAGATGGTATCCACAAATAGCCAAACTCACAGAGAATCTACTGATCGCACCTAAAGGTATGGAAAACTGAGTCAGAACCAAGAATGGTGGTATGCAAATATTGCGGCTTTCCCAGGAGAGAATACCTCAATTGCCTCAATATCGACTTCCATAAACCTTTAATTGAGAAATATAATTGCGTATTTCAATAGAACCCAATGATGCCTAAGAGATGAAGAATCCTTGTCCTAGCAACATGAGATAGAAACATAGAAAGGAGGAGACTAAATATGTAAATTGCAGCATTAATAAATTATCCTCATTGTTTAGATACTTTTATTAGTAGGCTTTTGTCTTGGCATGTGAATGTAGAGTTAACTGAGAGAATACCTCAACGGTTCCCAAATTAACAGATGGATATGGTATCCACAAATAGCCAAACACACAGAAAATCTACTGATCGCACCTAAAGGTATGGAAAACTGAGTCAGAACCAAGAATGGTGGTATGCAAATATTGTGGCTTTCCCAGGAGAGAATACCTCAATTGCCTCAATATCGACTTGCATAAACCTTTAATTGAGAAGTATAATTGTGTATTTCAATAGAACCCAATGATGCCTAAGAGATGAAGAATCCTTGTCCTAGCAACATAAGATAGAAACATAGAAAGGAGAAGAATAAATATGTAAATTGCAGCATTAATAAATTATCCTCATTGTTTAGATACTTTGATTAGTACGCTTTTGTCTTGGCATGTGAATGTAGAGTTAACTGAGAGAATACCTCAAAGGTTCCCAAATTAACAGATGGAGATGGTATCCACAAATAGCCAAACACACAGAAAATCTACTCATCGCACCCAAAGGTATGGAAAACTGAGTCAGAACCAAGAATGGTGGTATGCAAATATTGTGGCTTTCCCAGGAGAGAATACCTCAATTGCCTCAATATCGACTTGCATAAACCTTTAATTGAGAAGTATAATTGTGTATTTCAATAGAACCCAATGATACCTAAGAGATGAAGAATCCTTTTCCGAGCAACATGAGATAGAAACATAGAAAGGAGGAGAATAAATATGTAAATTGCAGCATTAATAAACTATCCTCATTGTTTAGATACTTGATTAGTAGGATTTTGTCTTGGCATGTGAATGTAGAGTTAACTGCTGAGAGCTTTAGCCAGTTGCATCACTTGGCTTCTATTTCCTCATATTTTAACATTCACTCAAAGGTAACAATTGGAACCACAAGAATCAACTCAAAGAAAGGATAATTGCCACAAATTTTTAGTAGTATGGAATTATGCAATCCATGTTATGCAGAGCCCATCTGGGAGTTCTTGCTCAACGCAATGACTATGATTGAAAAGGGTCTAATTTACATAATTTCAGTGTAACACAGGGACACATCACCCCCCCCCAAAACTAGGCCGTCTCAGAGACAGGGATGTCCCCGAGATAGGGGGACGACATCTCAACATTTCGGGCGGCTCCACTTAGAGCACCACCTCCGCCAAAGACGGCGAGACGTCTCCTGGGTGCAGGGGGACACGACGGAGTCTCCTTTATTGCGGGGGGATGCGACGAAGTCTCCTTCATTGTGGGTGCAAGGAGACTTGTGGTTTTTGTTTGCATTAAAATATTATATACTTATTTTGATATCATGATTCATGGCACATGATACTTATTGTAATCATCTTTATATCATGACTCATATGATCATAGATTATTTTTAGATAGAAGAATCTAGATACTCATACTATTGATCTAAAGATTGATATATAGGCTAATATTTGCTGATGTTCAATGTCAATGTTCATTGTTTGTTTGTCATTTGATCATGAATCATGATGTTCCAATTCCAACCTTCAATGCAATGTTCAATTTTAATTTTTTTGTTGAAGTTTACTGTTTTTTAAATCTTTATACGATTATATCAAGTTACATTGTATAATTATAGTACATCTTTTGATAACTAGCATTTTAAGTACCATATGTATAGTATATACACCCCTGCTCCCCCCCCACCACAAACCCCCGTCCTTCGCCGCCATCCCCAAATCAAGGCCCCTCTATCCCCCCGTCTCAGAAACTTTTCCCGCCATCACCCCGTCTCGCAAGGCGGTGTAACTATGCATAATTTGAGTGGGTCCCTACAATGAAGACAAACGTCAAAAATAATGTCTTACTTAAAATCAAAAAAAGGTGTTATAGAAAGGGCTGCAGTTTCTTGTACATGGGTAGATCAACGGCAAGAACCATACATATACAAACTTCTCAGTGGCTTTGAATAATTAGTGTTTTGTGAGTCAATCAATGCCTCCTGTGGGGCAAAATATGCAGAGATTTTGTACAATATTCAGACAAGGTAATCATGGAATTGGGTAGATACAGAAACAATGACAAACCCCAGTCATGGCAACTATGTTGCAACATCTTCTCAAGACTTTAGCCCTAGGAAAGGAAGATGTATATATATGGTTAAAGGTAGACCGTAGCCTCTACAGAAGAAATGCCACAAAGCAACACTAAATTTTCTTCTGGCTAAAAAGGTACATATTGTGCCTCCCCATTTATATATTATTTTATATAGAGACACAATATAGCATCACTAAACCAGAGCACAAAACATAAATTTCACAAGTGAAGAAAAAAATGCAAAAAGGTTTTCTTGTAAATGAAAGACTTAGTCAAAAATTATGTCATTATTTAACTTTAGCTTAATAATTTAAATTTGAACAAAGCCTATGTGTCTATCATACGCTCACTGTTTATAGCCTTCGTTTGCAGACAAGTTCAGCCAAATTAACTTAAATTCAACTTCAGCTGTTGAATGCAAAATGACTCAAAAAGACACCAGCTATATATAGATTCATGAGAAATGATAAAGAAAAATATTATAAATATTTACCAAAATAAATACAACAGTCCTAAGGATTGTGTTTTAGCTTCAAGAAATGAGTATGTCTTTGATTCATCTAGATACCTCATTTCCAACAATTTCCACCAGACATAAAATTCCATAAGCCTACAAACTTTGAGAAGTTTACTGTATTACAGAACAGTAGAAAGTCATACACCATAGCCTTTATGCATCTCTATGTTTCCCTTAAGCTCAATATGCAGAATCCTAGGGACAATTCACAGCAATTTGCTGCATCTGGCACAATTACCACTATCTCAACTTGCAATTTACAAATCAGTTAATGCAATGTATTTTTATCATAGGATTTTTTTGATGCAAACAACACAATAAACAATGCAAATATGCCAATAGCATGGATAAGGTACCACACCCTGTAGAGCATTTACAGATTAAAAACTAGTGTGTGTGTGTGTACTAAAACATTTATCTAAAAAAGGTCAAGATATATCATTTTACATTAGAACTGTTTACAAAGTATTTTATTTCATTTATATTGTTTACTCTATGTTTATTTGTTTAATTAATTTAATTATTATAATTATTTATTTACTGAAGAGGCTTTTTTATTTTATTTTTGAAATATTTAAGAATTATTTTATTTTATTTACTGTTTACTTTATATTTTGTTAAAGACTTACTTTCTTTACTTAAAAGTTATTTTGTAGTTTTAGTTTCTTAAAATATATGCCATCTGTGTTTTTCTTTACACGACCGTGACATGACACACCCCTTGCTGCCAATGTAAAAAAAAAACTCGTCATATTAACATATAAGCATTATTCCATCTCAACTCCAACCAAAACCCTTCATTGTAAGAAATTGGTATTTACCCACATTACAATCTGAAAATTATGATGCCTCACATTTGTACCATGCCTTATTGTTTCACTTTCCACAAGAGGAAAACATTATACAAATTCAAGCACACGCAATTTAAATGTTATTTCTTGTGCCTGGCCTTCCACATAAGCCTACGTTAACATGGTGGATTCAATTAAGTAAAAATTGTGGAAAGACAATATATGTTCTCACTTACAGATAGGCAAGAGTAGGCAAGAGTTGTGAATTATCTACATTCTGCAAGGATTGGCCTACATGAAAACTTTTGAACAGTAGGATTCAAATAGACAAGAATGCAACCAAAAATAAGCCCAGTAGTCTGTGTCACTTCCCATAGAATGTGACAACTGCAAAAGATTGATCAATTTAATTGCTTACCTTTGCTATGCCCTGTAAACTCCTTAACTGGAGAAATTGTATTTCGCATATCCCAGAGCTGAGAAGTTACAATGTAGAGTTAAAAAGCAAGCCTTTGTTGAGTTAAATTAAGCACAAAATTATCAAATGCATCAATCTATACCTGTAAACCTGGAGACAAATCATCATCTAATGCTACAATAAGCTGCTGTCCTATTTTGGGATTCCATTGTAACACAGAGCCACGTCTTCGAGTTGAATCCGAAAAGCTGTTATCAGGTACAACAAGACATCTTTAAGACATTTTGCAAATGAAAAAACCAAGTGTTCATCAAAGCTGATAAACATACATTGAGAAGACACAAGTTTTGAATGATTCTACACCTTTTAATTAAAGTGAATTACCTCATAACAGCTTTCTTTCGTCTTAGATCCCAAACCACTGCACACAGTGCATGCCAAGTTTAGAAGTTCCATTGGTATTGCTTGTTCAATACAAAAGCTTACTACCAAACTAAATTATCATTGCATAATTGATAAGCTAAAACATGTCAATTATATTAGAAGAAATTAGGTCAATACAAAAAAGCCAAACCTGTGGCTCCACTGTAAAAGGTTGAAGCCAATACAGATGCATTCTTTCGATTCCAAGATAAAAATGACATTTCACCTCTAGCACCTAAGCCCGTACTCTGAAAAATATATTTATTACTAAGCTCATCATATAAACCATGCCAAGAAACCTCAGTTAAGTTTTAACACAGGTAGCAACATATCATGTAGATCAAAACATATAAACCCTACATATGATTTGACATAATGGAATTTGCATATAAAAAGCACACACCCCAAGTGGTGGGGAAAGTGAAGGTTCTAAAGGTTTCTGAAAATCCCAGATACAAAGCTCCCCGTCTCCAGCACCAGATGCCAAAATATTTGGAGCAATTGGATTGAATTCCAGACCACGAACCTGCAAACAAGAAGCTGTAATGATTGGTGTGTTGTTCCAAAAATGCATTTAATATTACAATAAAAAACTGAAAATACAGATAGCCATATACCCACATTTCCAGTGTGCTGCTCAAATCGTGCAATTAAAGCACCTTCAGTGTCCTCGAGACTGCAAAGAAACCCCTTTCTTGTTTTAAGTAAAAGAAATGATATAACCATGCTTTAAATGCACCTTAAAAAGTAAAATGGTAATAAGTGTTTTCTTATAACTGCAAAAACATTTAAAAATGAAAAACACTCGTAGACAATTAAAATATAAAAAATTACTTATTCAACACATGGAATAATTGGATGAAAGTGAAAAAGGGAGGATTTCAGAAAATGAGTTCATAATATGATTGATAACAAAGCTCACAAACCAGGCATTTCCAGCCCATAGCAGGTCGGCGAAATGGTTTTGAGGAGTGTCCAATGCTGACTGAATTAAATTATGAACCCAAGGCAGAAACCTTATTAGCCATAAGAAAGAAATAACTGAAGTTTAATTTGAGTTTACAGATTATTCTTGAAAAGCGGGGCATTGACCAGAATGAGGGCAGAATGAGGATAGCAGCATACAAGCAGCAGCTTCAGTAAAGAAATATGCAGAAGAAGAACAAAAGTTATTGTTGCTTGTGCAAAAGAAAGGTTTAAGGGCATAATGTAAATCGAAAAGTTGGAAGTTATTTTGAGATTTGTCACACCTCAATTCGTTGATACATGTGTACTCACTATGTGAGACCTCTTACATGCACCCTTCCCACTCACTGTAAGAAATGTTCCTTCATTTGAGGGGCTAGTAAGTTATTTTTTCCTAACATCCTGCCTTGAGCACCTTGCCTATCGATGAAAGATTGTTTATTTTACATTTTTCACACTTCTTTCAATCAATTTTGTGTTGCATCGTTGTTTTCAGCTTCATCGAGTGCACATTTTCTTAACTTGGGTGACTCATTGATACTAGCATTAAAGAGATACCTAATATTCTGGATTTTGAGCTGTAAATTCTGAAAATGTAGATATTTATTATCTTCACATATTTATGTACTGGCATACCCAGCCACAAAATTTTGGTTGAATCTGTGAGCCAACAGGAAAACAGAAACCCAAACTGGTACTGTAATCAATACCTTAGGTAGAGGTTAGTAGATTACTTTTAGAAGGGTAAACAAGGTCTACAAACATGCCAATGCCAATAAAATCTATAAAATCTACTATAACATACATGGTCTCCAGTGCTGATGTTTGTACAAGAAGAATGATGAAGACTTGTGGTAAGGAGGGGACAAGAACAGTTTAAAATATGTTCAATATGCAATGCAGAAAGTGGTAAGTCTTATACTACCAATTTTTTCTTAGCACATGTCATCTCATTACAGGTACATACTATCCCTATTTCAAACAAATGTTCGAACATGCAATATCCATCAGTCCTGCATCACCCTGCATGGAGAACGTACCACCCACTAGCCTTTGTGATGAAGAATATTCTAAGGTGAATTCAGCGATAGTGGAGATGAGTCAACCCTCTTGCAGATGGTGTGCTCTATTATCAAGGATGTGCAGAGCAATATTTGACATCAGTTACTCCTCACCAACAGTCATACGTGCAACAACCTCTTATTTTTTAGAGTTAATGATTATTTAGAGAAGTGCAAAGATGCAGACTTCCATTGTTAGAATTTGAGAAAGGCCATACAGGAGGTTGAGGCCTCAAAAATTGTACTAGTAGTCACCAAATTGATGCATATTTGCAAATTAGTTGGCATGATGGTTTAAGGTGCTTACTACCATATATTTTAAAGATTGTGTTGTGTTCATGCACAGAGAGACATAAGGAAGATAGATTGGGTGAAGAGGGCAGCGGCAAAATCTAGTAATGTGGATGATTGTTTGCAACCACCACAGCTCACTTGCTCTGTTAAGACATTTTCAAGGAAGGAATTCTTCAAACTTGTCGTGACTAGATTTTCCAATTCCATCATTTTGTTAAAAAGCATGCTAGAGATCCAAGAGCCTCTGTGGTTGATGATGGCTAACACAGAGTGGGGTAGATGGTCTAATGCAACACTAATCATGTTGTATATGTCCACAAATAGACAAACTTAAATATGTGATATTAATCAATTTTGCTAGATTAGTAGAAAGGAAATCGTTCTAGACACACTTCAGGCATAGGTCAATTGAACTGAGGCCAAAACCAAGAGCAAAGCAGAAAAGAAAGGAGAAAAGAATAAATCTACTAAGATTTTCCAAGTTCTCATGCGTGGGCATATTTCAAACATGATTCTAATCACTTTTGCCAGATTAACCTAAAAGCAAATCATCCCAGAAACTTGCAGCATAGCTTGATGGGAATATGAAGTAAGGGTAAAACGAAGACAAAACAGCCAAAGGGAAAAGAAAATATCAGAATTTAACATATTTTCGCCTTTCGATAGATTTAGTTATGTGAATTAAATTGAGATTAGCGGAGAGGCAGTCCCTGGACACTTAATTTGGTCACTGGCAAATTGAATTGATAGATCATAATAAAAAGCAACAACAGCGAAAGAAGGAAACCCTTAAAACCCTATGAAAAAATGCACACCTCATAATTTTAGCTGGATTCCAGACGTTGATGATGCCATCGCTCATGCCACCGGCAAGTAGGCCGAAAGCGTATTCCTCTGTGCCAACTCCAGCGTTACCCCACGACAGGCGGTTAAACCCTTCACTGCTGATGCACTCGCCAACAGCTGGGAGGTTCCGTTCGTTACTCTGGAAATCCAGCTTGAAAATTTCCAGCTTGAGGTAAGAATTGTCCATCAGATCCAGAGCGCCGGCCAATGTACCGGATGCCAAAAATGGCGCCTCTGGAGCAAATGCTACCATGGCAGATCGCGTAGCACTCTTTATCGAATTCATCTTCGTGGTCCTCTTCTTTTTCCCTAATTCGGATCACCTTCCTTTGATCGCCGCAGGATCTAAAACACTGAAGGCATTCGAATCAGGTTACAGATATATTTTCTTTGTAGTTTTCACAGGATCTCAGACAGAGAATTTTGCTCTGAAGTCGGAGATCGAGCAAGCGAGGAAGAAGAAGCCGATGGAGATGCAGTGTTTCTTTTTGTAAATTTTGCTATTGCCAATGTTATTCATCGCTTTTAAGTTTCGAGGGCTGGGTGAATTTTGAAGCGAACGCCGTTTTTTTATTGTTATTATTATTTATATTTGTGTTTTTATTGTTATTATTATTTATATTTTATTTATTTATTTTTGTTGTTGTTGTTTTTGTTTATTACGGATGGCGTTGCATATTATTTATTTTTTGTAACTTTTTTTTTTCCCTTTAATATGCAGAGCTCGATCATCTAAAATCTAGTGGGATATTCACAAAAGCGTTCTCGTGCTATAAAGACGGCTTAGGGAGCTCTTTACACTTTTCTCTTTATTAAAATGAATTAATATGATCAAGGAAAAACAATGAGATGAAACGCTTATACCTCTTTATTAATCAAGTTTGGATTAATAATTCACAACCTCACTTTGGTGTGCAAAAGGATGTGGAAAAGGTGTAAAAGATCAATTAAGGAAATTATGGTCTATTTTCTACACATATGTGTTCTATAAATGAGGCTAATTAGTAGGTCATTTAGTGAATGAATAATGTTGTTTGTGCAATAAAGGTTATAATGAGAAGTTATAGTTTTGATTCAAATGCATCCAATATAGGAATCTTAAAAGGAAGATATAGATAAAGATGGAGATGGAAATTGAAATGGAAGAAAGAGACATGGAGAGGAGAGGGGGAGATGAAGGGATAGATAGATACTAGAGATCAATATGTTGAGAGGGAGAAATACAATGATAAATATAGAGATGCGAACCAAGGTGTAGAGAGAGGACAAGAGAGGTGGAGATATAGGAGTATTCAAAGATGGAATTATAACAAGATAGAAATAGAGTTAAAGAAGTGTGTGTGTGTGTGTGTGTGTGTGAGAGAGAGAGAGAGAGAGGAGTGGAGAGATGGAGATGTGGAGATAGATATATGGATATAGAGGTTTGTCGAGGAGGGAGGGGGGAGCATAGGTGAGAGAGTAATACATTAAATTTTGAGAGTTTGTCTTTTGCAAGTGTGATGGGACAAACCTAAAGCTTCTTTAATAGGATATTCTTATAAAAGCATCTTGAACTTTATATGTTCTAAGCAACAACAACAAAAAATGCATGATAGGAACTTCTACACTAGAGACTATCAAGAAGAAGTAAATTTCAAGATTGTAGTGGGCCTCTATGAAATTTAATGTAATTATCAAATTGTGCATGAAATGCAAATATTCAAATGTGGAGTGTAAAAATAGAAAATAAAATTATTTTGTAACTCAAACGCAAGGGAGAGGAGGAGATGTCTCCAGAAAATAGAAGCAATAAGAAATGATTTTTGTTCTTACAACTATGTTACTAATTCCAAAAGCATTTGTTAGCAATATAGTCTAAAATAGATAGGTATGAATAAAATGTATCTTCATGTTTCAAAGGAAAATGGTGAACTAAATCATTTCTCCAAGGCTTATTATGATGATTATCCCAAAACACCTAGTATGTGCAAGAATAATCCTAGAGGCTCGGCAAGTGGATATGATCTTTCCAATATTTCTCCATTGCATCTCAAAATCTAGCATTATGTTATTATGTTCGTAATTGGGGATTTGTATGTTTTGTTATTGTCATTTTCCAGGTTGCAAGACTATGTTAGCTTGTTTCTGAGATCATTAGTACAATAGCCTTGTAGTATTCATGATAAGCAATTTATCTTCCTAGAAAAAAATTAGAAGTACAAATCTTAAATAGATAATTTCAAGATATACCTATAGGAATCAAGGAAACCATTGATAAATATAGCTAAATTCATAAATGACAAGCTTGGAGATAATACTGTTATATTTTAATATCTTAGTTTTAAAAACGTATTGTTATACCAAGTTCAAAATTCATAATTGTTACAGAACATTATTTGGTTATATCCAAATGTTTATTTTAATATAGCCTTGATATGGGAGTTAAATTAAATATATAGGTGTATCTAGATTGGAATATAAATATTAGTTTACATTATATTTTATGAAAAATAAATTAATATAGAAGTTGATTGGTATATGGCATTGTCAAAAAATTAATAATTTCATCTCTAATCCTTTAATCAATGGTTTTGAGTGTTGTCATCTAATTACCGTTAAATCTACAATGTATTTAGGAGATGGGGAAAACTTCACTCCTTCGAGATTTTGTTTAATGCAACATGATATATCACTTCTAAGAATGTCATCTCAAAGCAACCATTGATAAGTATAGTTATGCATTCAAAGATTACAAGTTTAGAGATAATATTGTAATATTTTTACATAGAAACTAATTATTATCCTAAATTTATTGCATATTGATTGAGAATATCCAAACATGTGCTCAAATATAATATTGGTATAGAATTTAATGTGATAAATTGGAATATCTACACTGGAAGCTTATTATTAGTTTACATTATATTCTTAGACAAGCTTATATTTTTTTCTATTATGTATAATGCATCACATTTACCAAATGAAGATCTAGGTATCAAATAAATTATTGATTTTTAGTCACATATTGTCCTTAATAATCAATAAGATGTTCAATGCATGTACAAAAACATCTTACAAGATTACATTACAGATTTATCATGAAGGAGACAATTGATTATAGTACAAAATGTAAAATGATCATTAAAAATAGGGTAGCTAAGTACATAGATACAAGGTACATCAAATGTGATCATTATGTCTCTTGTCGGGGTGGTCCATCTCAAATAACCCTCCATCCAACAAAGAATTTTGTCCTCTTGAATACCTTGGTTATATGAGTCATTTATTGCCTTAGCAATTGGTATAATAGAAGGTATAAAAGGGACAACAATATTAGGCATAACAATAGTAGGTCCACCTTGATCTTGATCCTCCTTTCTTCATTTTCTATTGATTGTTGCCATGAAATCTGAAGAGCGACCTCAAAAGGTGCATGTTCTAAAGAAAAATGCACCTATGTGTATCCACGAGAGATTTCTTATTTAAGAGATCTCATTGTCCTAACATGTAGTAGATCTAATAATTTCTTACCATTTAGTCTCATCACCTGGCACACTTGCACAACAATATTATAAAAAAGAATCTCCACTCAAACTTTATAAGGTACCTATCTCTATTATTAAATATGTTTTCATTACATAAGTTCTAGATACATCATAGAAATTCAGTAGAAAGAATAGAACCAAAAAAACATTACAATGTTTACTATGGATCATGATATTACTAAGAAAAAATATTTAAAATATCAAAACAAATGTTCATAGAAAAAAGAAACAACCCCAAAGTTCTCTAACAAGCAAACAACCAAAGAAAACATGATAAATAGATTTAGGCAGTCGGCTAGAGGAGCACAACTTTGGTTCCCCATTAGAAAATTTGATTTTAAGCCTATGCAAGAGGAGCCATCATTTAGAAAGTTTTATCATGGTTTCAATTAAATTTATCTAGAGGTCACTGAAGATCTTTTGTTAACTCAAAAGTTTGATATTTTTAGTCTAACAAGAATTAACATAGAGGGGAATGTCTTGGTTGTTAGAGATGATGTTGTATATATATTTGGCCATGTTATTAGAGAGAGAGGTTTCATCAATCCACTTATAGTAGGTCATTCAATATTCATCACAATTACAATCTTTATGGATGGGGCAAAGGTACATGCTCACTAACAACCAAGTAGGTTCTCCATTGTGTATATAAAATATTGAGCTTTCTGTTGCTCCTAAATTTGTTTTTTTCTTGATCCCGCATTGCTAACTATCTCATGTGCATTACTTGATTATTATATTGATCACATTTGATAGTTAGTGATTGTGATAATCCATGTTAGTACATTTGATAATGCATGTGATGTGATTTGAGTTTCACTTTGCATTTGACTAATGAATTGGATATGACATGCATGATGTGAATTGATGATGCATATGATGTGACTAGAGGTTTAGTTTGCATTTGATTAGTGAATTGGATATGATATAAATAATGTGAATATCTTATGTGTTAGATAGCACGATGTTGGGTAATCAGTTTGTATACTGGATAAATTTGTACTTACAGAAGAGTAATATGGACTATATATGGAAGAATTAGATCTTCAATTGTATCACGTGTTTATTCTATTCAAATTCATTACATGTCATTGTAATTAAATAGTCACTATATGGGACTAGGAGGTCTTGACAATTTGAAACTAAAAATGGATCATATTTGATTTAAATAAAAGGTTATGTTCATAGTGAGCCTTTTGGTCGACATAATCTAATGTGAAGGAAAGTGAAAAATAATTATTTATCATATCAAGCAACATGAAATTGATGTCAATGTCATAAACATGTATTAAGGTTAAAGAAAAAAAAGAGATTGTTGATTAATATTCTTGTAGTGTGGGTGTAGTGCATCTCCCATTTGACTTGTGTAAGTCATCCCAATGGATGCAACCTTGTTGATCTCTCCTTGAGAAGGGATCATGATTATGACCATGAGTGGTCTACACCATTGAGGTGATTGGATTTAGGTTCTGTATCAGTTGCTTTGATTATGCTTATGGTTGATTTATGAGATTATGATGTGATTTATGGTTCATTGAGGTTTGTGCTGGTGGTTACCAGGATGGATGTGGTATCATGATGTTGTTCTGTGATTACCTTAAGATGTGTGTAGAGATCACACTGTGTACTATTACCTAATACATTAGACTGGATTCCTATAGCAATGGTAAGTCATGTTTATGACTGTGTTCGCTTATGTACTTTAAGTGCCTTTTTAACATTATGTAAACTACCATTATTAAATGCTTAAATAATTAGAAATGAATTGTCCATGTTCGATTCACTGGTTATGTGTTGCAAATATTTACCTTGTTATATTTTGATATGAGAGATATTTTGTTACTCATGTTATGTTTTACATTTGAGATGACCTGAGGGTCAAATGTTATACTTTGATTTTAGTATCATATATGTTAGATTACTATGTTGTTCAGTTGATCATATTGCATGATGATGTCATTTTGAGATGACAGTGTGTTTTATGATGATATCTGGTTATCCAGTATTTGGATGTATCTCTGATTATGTTGTATGATGGATTTAATGTTATGGTTATTTACTTTGTTCCTGTGTTTTTATGCTTTATGTGAATGTGGGTGATTTAAATAGATTATTTTAGTATAATTGAATAAATGATTAAATTAGGTGATTTAATGCATTTATTGCTTCGGTTATGTTATTATATGCAAATCGCACTTGATCGTGTGTTTAGTGTGCAAGATTTATATCCCTGGCAGTGGCATATGGAGTCAGTGATTCAACTATTCATATTTTACCGATGTCGTCCCTGTATGGTTGACGTATCCTTATTTTAATTTGTTAATTAAACCTTTCGGTGATTATTAAATCCAAACTCATTTGCATTATGTGATTTGACCTGTGAGCGTGTCTTTGCATTTAGAGGTTTGCATTGTTGCAAAAGTTGTTAAGGAAATTTCTGTGTTTTTGGGATTTTGGGCTTTTATTTTTATTGAATAGTTGCCATAGATGAATTCTTATTTCTAGGAATAGCCTGTTTTCATTTGGGTTGGGGTTTAACTAGGTTGGTTGGTTATCTGCCCTAACCAATTATTCACTCAAAAAGTGAATAAGTATTGAAAAAGGAATTTAATTCCCCACTTCTTACTTTTGAATTAGAAAGTTTGAGAGTAAAACCCAAAATCCTCTTCATGAGGATTTACTATTTTGTTCATTGTGGGAGATATGGGCATGGGATTGTCATGAGATCGAGCTCGTTGGATCCAGCTCAGGGAGACCTTGGATTGCCACAATTTTTGGCTACTTCTGCAAGGTTTTTATTTTATGGTTTAGATTCCCGTTTTGTCACTTTTGGCTATGAGGTAGGGCTCTCCCATTTTATCATTTCTGCTCTATTTTAGCTTCTATTTTTGGTAGTTATTTGTTAGGAGGCTAAGAACTAGTGTTCCCCTTTGTTTCTATTTGTTAGTTCTTCTCAATTGGTCAGGTATGAACATCTTCCTTATTTTCGAGATGGGGGTTCAAGGTTTCACACTGTTATGCTGGTCATTTTTACATATGGTGTTCGAACCCAAATTTTATTGGATTTTTAGGGTTTTTGTACCCAAAGACCAAATGGGTTTTAATTTCAAAGTTTTCAAGTTTTGGGGTTCTTACCTTGTTTTGTGTGTCACCCCGTTTTCTCAAGTTTTCTTAGCATGAGCTTGGTCATGGACCTAGATCATCCATTTGGATGTCAGTCAAACCATTGTTGCACTTTTATGTTTGCATTGGGATGTGTGACGCATTAGTACTCCTGATGTTGTGTTTGGTTGAATGATTTTATACCTAGTGTTATGCTTTCTCTTGGACCCTTGTTATTGTTTCGTGGACACTGGGATTCATGTAGAATTGATACTCTTGGATTGAGGTTGGTTGAGTGAGTTCATGATGTTTGGTCTTGTTGCATCATTGGAATTCATGTAGAATCTTGGATTGAGGCTGGTTGAGTGATTTCATGATGTATGGTTTTATTGCCTTTGGGATTCGTGTAAAATTTGTCCTCTAAAGTTTCTTTTAGTCGAGTGATATTTTGCTTGTGGTCTCATCCAATTGTTGTGTTATGATCTTCGTGATGGTGGTGCACCACACATGAGTGCATGTGTGTACATGTGTCGGGTGACTTGAGAAGCCCGATCTTTTGTGGTACTTCTGAATGTTATGATCATTTGGGTTGGGTTGGGAATATGCATGTCTACGGGCACTTATTGTTGGATGAGCATGGGTAGGGTAGGGTAGCATATGGAGAGAGCTTCTATCTCGTAGCCTGGCGATTATGGCGCCATAGGTTGCGAGAGGGAGCTTTAAGTAAGTGATAACTAAATAAAATGTGTGAGTTGTAATAAAACTTAAGATAATGAAAAAAGTTATGCACATTGGCCTTCAAGGGAGTACCTTGAGTGAGTGTTTACATTTGTGTGATGATTCCAAGGGAGTACCTTGAGAGTGTTTCCATATGTGATCCGAGCTTGGGCTTGTTGATGCCAAGCAACTCTCCATGATGTCAGCCCCTACTTAGTATCCCATTGAGTGTGTAACCAAGACCCATAGTTTATGCATTATCTATGTTCTTGGTTTTAGTCATCATATTGTCTAGCCTGAGTGTTAGCCATGGAGGTTGTGCTTTATGTGTGTTTGTGGTTGGATCATTATCTCCATCAGCATGGCGGGAGTGAACCTATGGGTTCTACATGGTTGGGAGGCATAGCTACCTGTACCACTACTAGGGACCAGTGCACAAAGACATTATTTTGTCCCAGTGCAACCATTGCTAGATGTTTTCACTTTGTACTTTGGGTTCCAGAGTATGCTTCCTTATGGTTTATGCTTTCATTGGAATGCTTCGATATCATGTTTAGATGATGCTATTTTATTTGACACATTCCTATATTATGATGTTTAGCACGTGATTAGATGATGTGAAGTGCTTCATTGGCATATCTATTGCTTATTGGTTTAGCATGTTAGATTTCCTATTCGTATGATGTTTAGCATATGATAGATGATGTGGTTGATTTATTGGATTATCTAATGCTTTACTTTTAGCATGTTAGATTTCCTTATTCTTATGTTGTAGCATGTTTTAGTAGTGTCATCCTCATAAGATAGCACCAACGATCTGGTCAGTAGTTTGGGATGTTACGTGTGGGGGATGGCTAGGATCCATGGTGGTCTTATGATGTTATTAACGGTTGGGAGGAACCACGTACTTAGTTTGGTTGTACTGTTCATTGTGATGTTACTTTAGTTTATTGCAATGTTGTCTTAGTACACAATGATGTTTCCTTCTGTACTTTCCCTTCAGTAATTGTTAGATGGTTAGATTATGTTTTGTCTTTCAGTTATTGTTTGAGTGTCCTTGCCTCGAGATGTGGATCTAGTACTCCCCAGTGTGGAGTATCTTTATTTCTTAGCTTTGTACCCTTTTGTTTTCTGGCTTATTGTCTTGGAATCTCACGTGGTGTGTTGGGTTTCTTTGTGTGGCCTTTGGCACTTTCTCGCGCGAAACCCAACACCAATTTTGGGTGTCTTGGTTGTTTGGCCAAGTACTTTCTTGCACTATTTAAGGCACATCCTTGTATGAAAGGTACTTGCTCACGTGGCATGTTGCACATCTTTACACAAGAATCTATCAATCTGTGGTCCTCGCGCACAAAATAGTGGGCATCTCCATTGGTTTTTGGGGATCGATTTTTTGTGATTCTAGTACCCTTTGGATTTACTTAATTTTCCATGCCTTGATAGATCTTAGTTTCTTTGTGTTGCTGTCATTTTAGGTTTATGTTTCTTGTTGTGTGTGTATTAGTTCGGGTAGTGGCCTTTGGAGATTCATTGGTTGTCAGGATGATGGTTAAATCTTTCGTTGCGATCTATGTGATTCATGTATGTTGTTGTCTTGTGTACTCGTACTTGTTTAAAAAAATCAATCTTGGCTTGTATTGAATTCTTATTTCAAGGGTCTCCGGGCAGGACATTACATCTAGTATTAGAGCCCATGTTCAAATATTGGGAGTTCTATGTATGTGTTGCCCATATGGTTGATGTTGTGTTGTGTAAGTGTGAGTGTCTTGGTGAGAGCTCGTGATCTTTGTTGCTTCAGTATCTACTTGGGATGGACTTGCTTGTCCAATTGATGCGACTAGAGCAGTATGAGGAGAAGGAAGCAAGTCTTTCTGGTTTTGTAGATGAAATCAATGTGCCTTGTTTGGTTGGTTGTGTGTGTGACCCTTTTGAATGGAGCCACTGATTGGTATCCAGGTGTGGACTTTGAGTGCCTCTTTTTGTGTCTCCTTGTGGAGTACGGTGCATTGTTTCCCTATTTTCTCTTAATTGTAAGTAAATAAATGGATCTTATTTGTGATTTTGTGTTTTGTCATTATAGTAATAAAATGGTTCCCTTCATTGAGAAATAAGTGTTTATTGTGAATCGTTGCAAAGAAGTAGGTTTTGCATTTTATCCTTTGGGTTAATGACTTAAGTCCCTAATCTGATTACTTTATAAACTTATGGAAATTGTATTAAATTGATGAATATCTAAATGTTGCATTGCATGAAAAAATAATTAAGGAAATTAATGTAGTCTACAGATGCATGAGGTTATTGATGGTAAACTGCTTGATGTGTGTGAGTGTGTTCTCTAATGCTGCTAGGATGACATATTCCTTAGCATTGGGTGGTGATCTATCCCTCTCATGTGACTATTCCCAGTCATCATATATAATGTGATTTGTTTGATGCCTTATTTTATTTGGCTAGAGGTACTTTCCTCATGTTGTTGGGCTACCATTGGTTTTCAATATTTTCCTTTCTTGGACTAGTCATCAAATTTTCTTTATCACTTTCTTTGTGGTTGTTATCACACTTGAATTATAGTTGAAATGAGCTCTTTTGTGAGTTACTATTGGAGTTGAGAATTCCCCATTTGGACTTTTTGTTTTGGTTCATGATGACTATTCTGAATGTGTTTTACTGTTGCCCAGTTGTGTGTTGTGACTCTATCATGTTCATCTCAAACCTATGGTAGTACGTAGAAGGGATAATATCATAGAGAACATGATAGTGTTCTTGTAGTAGATGTAAATTTGTTAAGTATAATTGGATGATTTAAATGGTGATTAAACATAATGATTTTCTAGAAAGAAATTTGAAAAGATATGTACTTGTTGTATGAAAAGTAACTCTTGAACCCTTGCTTTGAAAACCTCTCAGTTCTTTGTGCATTAATGCTCATATTATGTTTAACTAATAAAATTATGAAAAATAAGTAATGATGGTTTTATTGTGTAAATTACCTTTCATTTGAGGTCTTATGTCATTCTAGGCATGTGTGCCTGTTAGTTGTTTTGGACATTTCGTCTATTGCGTGTCTTGGTAGCCAAGACAGTTTGAGTTGCCTATGATGTTATATCTTGAGTGGTGATTCAAACTCTTATGTCTGAGGACATGCTAAGATCCATTATGTTGTAGGCCTCATCAATATCTTTCTGATGCTTTTCAAATGGAGTCAATTGAAATTTGGACATGAAAGTTATGGCCTCCGGAGTGAAGGCAATTTTTGTGCTGATTTGAAATTTTGAATGAGAATCAAGTGGTCGTGCACTTTCTTGCCTGGTTCATTACATTTTCTTGGTTGGTTTAGTGAGAAATTTTGAGCAAGATTGTGTTAATACAAAATTTTGCCTAGGAAAAAATGAGCAACTCTTTTGCACTTCTAAAGGTGCAAATCAATGTCTCGAGTACCCTTTATTGAGTAGAGGCCAATTTAATCATGACGTACCACATTTATGGCCATTGGAGAAGTTTAACCCTTCATGTTTTCTTAGGGAGGTGTTAACAGATCTTTGTAATCTACTAGGTACTTATTGGGATTCATGCTTGGGTTGTGTGTTTCCTGTAGCACCGACACACCCTTGTGAGGTGAAGTGTGATTTGTGAGCATTCCTTGTTTGTGGTGGATGTTGCCTTGTCATTTGATAGTGACTTAGTCTTTTGACAAGTCTAAAATTTGCCTTTTGGATGTTGAATTTGGCGCATCTTTGTATCCTTTTCTCTCTTGAGAAAGTAGGTTAGTGTGGTTATGTCATTAGCTCGGTTAGTGTTGCTTGAGTATGTTGATGGTTGGTGGAATTATGAGTTCCCTAACATGTCTTGGCATGATTTAGTGCAAAGGTTGAGAGTGACTCCCTCTCAGTCCTAATACTTTGTAGTTTCTATCTCCTTAAACTTATATCTTCTAGAGGGTTGTCTTAGTCAAGTTATTCTTTAATAGTTGGCTTGAGGTTGGAGATTGAGTTTAGCGGTAGGATGGGGTGTAGTATTCCTAGCATTTTGTTGGAGGGACATGGTATCATTGGACACATGTTACCATCTTATGAGTTGGTATGAAGATTTTACATGATTGTGTCCACTGATGAAAGTCTTTGCAACCTTGTGGAAAGGTGATGTCTTATCTAGTTGGGTTATGTAGCCCTAGTCCTAGTGATATTGAGCTTTTGTATCATAGAGACTAAGTGCTCCTATGCTTGGTGGTTGGTAGTGGTGAGTATCCTTTGGTGTGTGCTTTTGTTGGAGATTTTCATCCTCTATGTTCAAAGGGTGAGTTTATGTGGTTTCAAGGATGCTCATGTGTGGTATGATAATATTCTTGGGAAATTTTGGGATGGTTATTCCCCATGATTCCAACTCTTGTTGTAAGTACATATTATTTTGACCTAGTTTTATGGTCATGTGGTAGGTGCATGTCATAGTTGGGCACCTCTTGATGAGGTAGAGTGGGTTTTTCCTAATGCATAGAAGGCTCCTTGTTGGATGACCTTGTGTTAGTGTGACACCTTTTCTCTTGTGGTTAACCTATTTGGGGGTTCAAGTAATGGTTTGAGAATGTTGGAGTGATTTGGATGGACTTGTGAAGAAGTCGACGAGTCATTATGATTTCTCGATTTTGATTTTGCTCTTGGTGTGTTTGTTTTCTATTCTTGGATTGTAGGCTTCCAGGAGTAAGCCTAGTCTTTGGGGGGGATGATGTAGTGCCTCTCCCATTTGACTTTCATAAGTCATCCTGATGGATGCAACCTTGTTGATCTCTCCTTGAGAAGGGATCATGATTGTGACCATGAGTGGTCTACACTGTTGAGGTGATTGGATTTAGGTTTTGTATCAGTTGCTTTGATTATTCTTATGGTTGATTTATGAGATTATGATGTGATTTATGGTTCACTGAGGTTTGTGCCAATGGTTACCAGGATCGATGCGATATCATGATGTTGTTTCGTGATTACCCTAAGATGTGTGTAAAGATTGCACTATGTACTATTACCTGCTACATCGAACTAGGTTTTTGTAGCAATGGTAAGTCATGTTTATGACTATGTTTCCTTATGTGTTTTTAGTGCCTTTTTAACATTGTGTAAACTACCATTATTAAATGCTTAAATTATTAGAAATGAATTGTCCATGTTGGATTCATTGGTTATGTGTTGTAGATATTTACCTTGTTATATTTTGATTTAAGAGATATTTTGTTACTCATGTTATGTTTTACATTTGAAATGACCTGAGGGTCAGATGTTATACTTTGATTTCAGTATCATAGATGTTAGATTAACTATGTTGTTTAGTTGATCATATTGCATGATGATGTCATTTATGTACGTTGTGCTTTATGTGTATTTTTGGTTGGATCATTATCTCCATTAGCATGGTGGGAGTGGAATTGCGAGTTCCACATGGTTGGGAGGCATAGATACCTGTACCACTACTAAGGACCGGTGTACAGAAACAATATTTTGTCCTAGTGCGACCGTTGCTAGATGTTTTCACTTTGTACTTCAGGTTCTAGAGTATGCTTCCTTGTGATTTATGCTTTCATTGGAATGCTTTGATATCACATTTAGATGATGCTATTTTATTTGATGCATTTTTATATTATGATGTTTAACATATGATTAGATGATGTGAATTACTTCATTGGCGTATCTATTGCTTATTAGTTTAGCATGTTAAACTTTCTATTCGTATGATGTTTAGCATATGATAGATGATGTTGATTTATTGGACTATCTAATGCTTTACTTTTAGCATGCTAGATTTCCTTATTCTTATGTTGTAGCATGTTTTAGTAATGACGTCCTCATAAGATAGCACTAACGATCTGGTTGGTAGTTTGGGATGTTACATGCGGGGGATGGCTAGGATCCATGACATCTTATGATGCTATTAGCAGTTGGGAGGAACCGTGTACTTAGTTTGGTTGTACTATTTACTATGATGTTACTTTAGTTTATTGTGATGTTGTTTTAGTACACTGAGATGTTTCCTTTTGTACTTTCCCTTCATTGATTGTTAAATGGTTAGATTGCATTCCATCTTTCAATTATTGTTCGAATGTCCTTGCCTCGAGATGTGGATATGGTACACCCCAGTGTGGAGGAGCTTTATTTCTTAGCTTTTTACCCTTTTGTTTTCTGGTTTGTTGTCTTGGAATCTTGTGCGAGAATACAAGATCTCGCATGGTGCGTTGGGTTTCCTCGCATGGCTTTTGGCACTTTCTCGTGCAAAACCCAACACTAGTTTTGGGTGTCTTGGTTGTTTGGCCAAGTAATTTCTCATGCCATTTGGGGCACATCCTTGCATGGCATGTTGCACATCTTCATGCGAGAATCTATCAGTTTGTGGTCCTCGTGCCAAAAACAAGGGGCATCTCCACTAGTTATTAGGGATCATTTTTTGGTAATTCTAGTACCCTTTGGGTTTACTTAATTTTCCATGCCTTGATAGATCTTAGTTTCTTTGTGTTGTTGACGTTTTGGATTTTTGTTTCCTATTGTGTGTGTGTTATTTTGGGTAGTGGCATTTGGAGATTCATTGGTTGTTGGGATGGTGGTTCAGTCTTGCATTGTGATCTATGTGATACGTGTATGTTGTTGTCTTGTGCACTCATACTTGTTTTTAAAAAAAATCTTTTCTTGTATTGAATCCTTGTTCCAAGGATCTCCGGGCATGACATTACAGTGGGCATGCTTATGTTGAAATTTACTTTCTCATTTCATTCATTTTTTTAAGGAACCTTAAGCTTAGTTCTTGAGCCAAGGCATGACCTATGGAGTTTATAGCACTTTTTAATACTGTTTGTCATCCTTATTTTTAATGGAATCATCAATGGTAATTTTGTAGCAGTTATAGTACGAGATATTAGATAACTAGGTGAAATATTGGACAATTGGATATGGAAGAGGAGAAAGTTGTTTAGCAAATTATTTTATGATTATTTATTCCTTTTCAATGTTTCTTTTAGCATTTTGTTTTGATTTAATCTATAAATTAGTTTTTTTTGCATTTTAAAATAAATTGTTAAGGTCAGGTCGAGTATTCTTCTATGGTTATTTATTCTTGAACAACTTTTTTATCATTGAATTAGTGTTAAGCTTTTGTTAAGGGATTGTATATTGTTCGAAAGAAACTTTTCTATGATTTTTTTACATTAATAAGAAACCCTGCTCTATTTTCCTTTACCATCACTGTGAAGTTTGACTAGTAAAGTGTGATTTAGGTAAAGATGCTTTGTTGTCCTTTGTAAATGATTAAATATAAGAATTTCATTATCTAGGGTTTGTTAAACCAACTTGTATCTTCATGTTATTTATTGGAAGCTTATCATATACTATTCATATGTATTGTTTAGATGAGTTGTGTGTACCCAAATTGGGTATAGTTTTAGTTTTTTAACAATCCTTTGTAACCCTAGTTGCATCTGGGAATAGTTTGTGACTAAGTTGGCTCTTGTGTTTCACAATGTTATGTTTATTCCTCAAGTTTGTCACCTCCAAACGCTTAGTATATGTCAAAGGTACCTCTTATGAAAATCACTCATTCTCAGGTCATTGAGAGAGATCTAAAAATGTTTAACAATAATTTCCACAATAACAAATATTCAATGGAAACTACAGCATAGAAGTAAAGTACTTTTGAAAAAATGGGGATCAATAGAGAATTGACCAGAACTTTGGTCAAAGAGAATGAAGAGGGTAAAATCCAAATGGAAGAGCTGATTGATCTGACCCTTGTGATTTTTAGTGACACGACTAAGGAAAATCCTCAAATGGATGTCCTTAACAATGCCAAAAATAGCACGGTGGACAACTTCCACACCACCAAATGGATTTTCATGAAATCCAAGAACTCAAATACAGAGTGAGTAGCTTGGAGAGGGAGAACTATAGCTTGAAGAATAGGATAACAAAGGAAGAAAAGAGCATGGACAATAGAGTGGAGGATGTGAAGAACAGGGTCCAAATGATGGAGAGCTCAATGCATATTGTAGTGGAACAAAGCTTTAATATTCTCAAAGAGGCTAATGAGAATATTAAGCTACTCATTAACAAAGAAGAGGAGCATAGAACCAACAAGGAGGAGGACCCTACTCCCTACAATGCTAAGGACAGCACACCTAATGATAGCTCAAGGAAGCATACTAGATCCAGCACGAAGAAGAAGGACATGGAACCTGACTAGGATCTCTCAAACATGAAGGAGGTGGCTAGTAGATTGTCAGAGCTCAAAATCAGTGCAGCAAAATTTTTGAGAGAAATCACTTGAGCGTCCTAGCCTTTTTGGCTAGCCCTAGTTTTTTTGTCCCGCCCCCCTAGTTTTTTACAAGTTTATCCCTTTTTTGTGGGGGTTTGTTTCAGTTGGTTGCTTATAGTTTATATTATTACTTTAAGTGTTCCTTTTTGTTATGTAAGGGTTTCAAGGCCCCGTTAAAACATGTTTTTCTTAATAAAAAACATAGAAGTAAAGTAAATAAAGAAACGACATATGCAATAAGCAAACACACAAAAAAAAATCACGCGGAAACCCTTGGTAAAGGGGAAAAATCATGGTGGGAATTAGTACCCAAAAATTTCACTATTGCCATAGTAACTTTTCCCTTTTAGGAACATTATATTACCCTATTAGGAGCATACCTGGTTAAGAGTATCTATATCCCAGTTAAAAGCTATTATAAAGACCTATTAGGATTTATCTAATTAAGAGATTTAAAAACTCCTTTTGAGAGTCGCCTTATAAGAGGATTTAATCTCTAGACCTATTAGGATCCTCCTCACCCTGTTGGGATTTACCTAGTTAAGGGATTTAGCTTGACAATATGTTAGGATTCAACAAGTAAGTGATATGATATTAACACTCTCTTGCTTGACAAATAAAATGCACTCCTACTTAACTTATTTGTAATAAATTGCTTCCACAACACTTCAATGATTCTACCCAAACACCTTTATGCACCACAATTTATCGCAACACTTCACAAAAATATATAATCCAATATACAACTCCATTTGCATATGTAGGGTAGGAAATGTGAGTCAAGGACAAAATCCTAAGTTCATCACATATCCTATGCATACATATGCATATAGAGTGAGTGAAATCAAGGGAAAGAGTCCTTTCAATCCTAATTCTAGAGAACTAAATCTAGAAAGATTAGTGTTAACCAAATGAGCAAGTACCACTAATGCAAACTAGGTCTAGGAAAAATAGGAGAAAGGTATCCAAGTCCTTCAAAACCCTAGATAAATAAAAGAATCTAGAGCTAGATATAAGTAAATATGTTGAAAGAATAAATAAAGAAAAATAACACATCTTTAAACTATATTTTATTCTTGTTGTTCTAGTCGGGATGAGTAGAAATCATCAAATCCGAGTCTAAAATTGTGTAACAGACAAAACCTAGAAATCTTTTAGGGGCAAAGTAGATCTCTAGGGGAAAAATAATGGATTATCTGGGGTGCAGTACACCACTGATTGGTTGTGTACAATGTTGATTTTGATTTTGCAATTCTGGAGAAAGTCAAAAGGGTACTCAAATTTGCAACTTGTTCATCGATTTGATATCCACAACTTTTAATAAAAAAGGTATTTGGTTATTGATGGAGGGTTTGCCTTGGTCAAACCCCAATTTAGGAATTAAAATTAAATTGAAATAATTAAAATGGTGTGAATGTAAAGTAAATGTATGAATTCACCTTACAATAGTCAGATCTCTCAAATCAAATGCAATGTGCTTATTTCACCAGTTAATTTGGACCTTGAAGACAAAAATGAATGAATGTAGAAGATGTAAAAAATGATCTTGAATGGATTAAAGGAGATCTTGAAGATGAACTCCTTCAAATTCTTGAATAGTTTAATCCTTGATCTTCAATGGAGGAACACTTGAAGGCTTGAATGCTTGAAAATTTGAAATCTTGAGTGTTAAGAGTGCTTGTGGATTGATGGATACGAGAAATGGATGAAATGGAAGTGTTTTAATAGATCTAAGAATTAACCAACTCTTGCAAGTTGACCTATGTAGGAATTAATACCCTGAGCACATTTAGGCATGGGACCCAAAGAGGAGGCAATCAGGGGCACACTATGACCCTGACAACTAGGTCACGGGACCTCTGGTATCCTTTCAAGATCCCAAAATAGGTCTTGGATCTCCAAAATTAGGTGCAAAGTCCAAGATATAATTGTTATGGTGCAAGGAGTAGATTCCAAGTGGATAGATGAAAGGAAGGGAGGACCAAGGAGGAATTGATGCAGGAGCATCCCGGGGTAGTTGGCTATCCTGCATGATTAAGGGATTTTGGTGGGGTTGAGTGGACCTATTTGGGTCTTGGGTAGTTAATTTTGATGTATTTAATAATTATTGTAAGCCGTTAAAGGCATTTGGTATTTAATTCCTATTAGAGGCTGACTTGTGGCTCTTCAAGTAGTTAATATAAGGGATATTTAATTTGTAGCATATTGGGCTGACTTATGGCTTAGATTGGTATAAGTAGGGGTTGTGGTGAAGTCTTTAGTCATGATTCATCCATCTTGGAGAAGAGGAAGTGGTAGAGGAGCAAAATTTTGAGAAGGCTAGTAGCTAAGGCTTAGAAAACAAGGATAATGCTTGGTGGGCTTGTGAGTACCAGTTGGATCTTCCTTGGAGGTTTCTACTAGAGTGCGGATCTGGACTAGCTAGTGTTTGGGTTGGATCTTAAGGGATCTTGTAAAACTATTATTGTAATTGCTATTGTATTTGCTCATAACTAGGAAGGCCTTACAGCTTGACACATTGCATGTAAACAGTTGTTTTAAAAATAAAGATTTGTGATTTGGTATCAGATTTTGCAATGTTATTGTGTTTTTTCTATGTGGTTATTTGTTGGGGGCTAAGACATCTCCTTTGGGGATTCTCCTACCTTGCATTGCATCAAGTGGTATCAGAGCCAGGTTGTTCCTAAGTGTGTAGACCAGGTGCCAAAGTTGAGGTAGTTTGCACAGGGTTTTGTGAAGTGGATTTATTAGGGTTTGCAAAAATCTTGGAAAATGCCTTTGATAATATTAGACCCTAGGGCTATTGATGATCTTAGTGATGTTGTGAAAGAAAGGATCTCAAAGAGGGTTAAAGTAGATTTTAGATCTAAAATAGAGGAGGCTAAAGCCACTTTCAAATTTGAGATGGCATTGATGAAGATTGATATCGTCACTGAGATCATAAGTGCTATAGGTGGTGTACCTTGGCATATGGGCACTAAAGATGGTTATGAGGAAATTGTTGAAGCCTTTGAATTTGTTGGATTGAGTGGTGAGGTTAGAACTGATCATGTGGAGAGATCTATGGGAAATAAGGTTAGTTAGTTTGCTAGAACTAGATCTCAGTTGAAGTTGAAGCATAAGATGGAGGTTTCTAATTTCTCAGGTACTTTGAATCCTAAAGACTTTATTGATTGGATTGGTGAACTAGAAGACTACTTTGAGCTTGAGAATATTGAAAATCCACTTAGAGTAAGATTGGCACAAACTAAGCTGAAGGGACATGCTACTCTTTGGTGGAAGGAACTGAAGTGATAGAGAAGAAGAAGGTGAATTGAAGATCACTAGATGGAGATTGATGGTGACTAAGTTGAAGGTTAAGTTCATTCCTACTGATTACGAACTTGAGTTGTTTAAGAGGTTGCAAAATCTAAAGCAAAAGGATATGATAGTGAAAGATTATACCGAGAAGTTCTACAAGTTGACTTTTCGGTTTGGGTATAGAGAATTGTCATAGGAGAAGGTAGTGTGGTACATTAATGGTTTGAGATTTAATATTTAGGATGAGGTTGGTATGCTGAATATTTCTTCAATTGAGGATGCTTATCAATATGCTTTGAGAGTAGAGGAGAAGCTAAAGAGGAAGAATAAAGGTAGTTCTCGAGGGAAGGAGAAGTAGGATAGTTCAACGCAAGCTAAATCGAATGTAGAAGGTGAACCAAAACCTATTGATAAAAAAAGGAGGACAGGTGGAGGTGGGTTCAGAGGTAATTATTTCAGGTGTGGTTAAGAAGGGTGTAGATCTTGAATGTCTAATTAGAAGGACAATTGTTGTTGTGAATGAGGTTGTAGTCCAAGACAGCCAGCTTGAGCAAGGAGAGAGTTTGCTAGCTCGGTGGGTATTGGTTGCTGAGAGGACACGATTATTGTCAGAGAACTAATTTGTTTAGGACTTGTTGTAAGTTTGGTGGTAAAGTCTACAAGGTGATTGTAGATGGTGGTAGTACAGATAACCTTGTTACTGAGGAGATGGTTTAGAAACTTGGTTTGAAGAGAATGAGACATCCTTATCCTTATAGGATTGGTTGGTTATAAGGTAAGCATGCTTTGGAAGTAAAGGAGTAGTGCCTTGTTGATTTCCATATTAGGCAGTATAAAGATCAAGTGTTGTGTGATATTGTGGACATGAACAGTTGTCATGTGTTACTTGGTAGACCTTGGCAATATGATTGCAAGGTTGTGCATGATTCTATCAAAGAATGTGTTTACTATTGAGAAAGGTGGTAGGAAGCATTCCTTGATTCCTTTGTAGAATGAAGAGGTCGGTAGAAGGAACTTGAGTATTGGCAGCCGAGTTGAGTTGGCAGATTCTGAAAGGGTTAGCAATCAATATGGATAGAAAACCTGTGGAACACCAAGGATGGAAAAGTGAAAGAAGAGCAAGGGAAATAATTTACAAGTTGAATAATTGGAGGACATGTATATGAAGAACTAGTTTGGGATTTATGTGTTGAATCCTAGAAGATGTTCTTCCAGCTACTGAGAACATCTTTTTGCACTTGGGGAGTCTGATGCAGAAGCATCTTGGAGTAGTTGGCTATCCTAGATGATTAAGAGATCTTGGTGGGGTTGAGTGGACCTATTTGGGTTTTGGGTAGTTAATTTTGATGTATTTAATAATTATTGTAAGCCTTTAAAGGCATTTGGCATTTAATTCCTACTAGAGGCTGACTTGTGGCTCTTCAAGTAGTTAATATAAGGGATATTTAATTTGTAGCATACTGGGCCAACTTGTGGCTTAGATTGGTATAAGTAGGGGTTGTGGTGAAGTCTTTAGTCATGATTTCATCCATCTTGGAGAAGAGGAGGTAGTAGAGGAGCAAAATTTTGAGAAGGCTAGTAGCCAAGGCTTGGAAAACAAGGAGATTGCTTGGTGGGCTTGTGAGTACCAATTGGATCTTCCTTGAAGGTTTCTACCAAAGTGTGGATCTAAACTAGCTAGTGTTTGGGTTGTATCTTGAGGGATCTTTCAAAACTATTATTGTAATTGCTATTGTATTTTGCCATAACTAGGAAGGCCTTACAACCTAACACATTACATGTAAACATTTATTTTATAAATAAAGATTTATGATTTGGTATCAGATTTTGCATTGTTATTGTGTTTTCAATGTGTGGTTATTTTCTAGGGGCTAGGAAATCTCCTTTGGGGATTCTCCTACCTTGCACTGCATCAGGAATAGATCCTACCTTAAGCTCAACATTGTGAAAATAAGGGCTTTAAAGAGGATCTATTAGGTTTACTCTGATTCCAACTAGGAGGAAGGACATAAAAGGGAAGAAGGCATAAGACACAAGGAGATTGATGAATTCACATTAAATAGGTGTTAAACCTTCATTAAATAGGTGTTAAAGATGGTACATTTAGTGCCCACTTTAGAGAGAGTGTGGACTCAATCCAAACTATTGGCAAAGTAGAGCACAAGGCATAAGATACTGTTATTGAAATCAAGGAGACAAAGAATCCATCAAGCCCCCAAGGAACCGAGACTTTGCTAACTCCCAAATCAAAATAAGAGAGAAATAATTGACTAAAAATAAAGAAGAGAGGAGTGATTATCTCACCTAGTAGAGTGCCCAGATCTACTATGAATCATTGAAATAGTTGTTGCAAAAGATATTGAAATAGTCTAATAGGGTGGTAACATGTTAGTTAACCCATGAGAAGGCCCACCCATAAATAAACATTATTTGTGTCTTCATGGTAAGGTCTAGTAAGGATGTGTTGCCCATGTATGGGACTTAGAAAAATATTATGCATTACCCATAGATAAGATTTAACATATGTGTGTGTAAATAAAAGAGACACCCAATGTCAAGGATGCTCACTTCCTATATTGAATGTGTGCATAGAGAATCCATTATTTAGGATTGTGCATAATCCATAAAGGGATTCACAAGATGTGTGAATTAAAATAGAGGGTGTAGTGATAATTTATAGATTTGAGGATAACTTAGGAAGCATACTAAGCATCTAGGATTAAAGTACCCAATCTATACTCATAATCCATATTCACTACCCCATGATTGAAATGTGAAAATGAGCAGGGTATATGTCCCCAGGTTAAAGTCATTTCTAACACTTTAATAGGAGTGGTGAATTTAACAAAGTATATGTAGAATCATTAAAAGATGTTTCCACTATGAGATGCTCCTAGGAGAAGACAAATCAAGGGAAATATAACATAACATGAAAGAGCACAAAAATACATCTACTCACTCTGGGGTTAGTATGATCATATGATACTATGTAAATATTACCTAAAGGAAGTGTAACTAAAACACAAAGGAAGAAATACACATAAGAGTTATGAAGAAGAGTTTGTTTGGATTGCCACCACCGAGACCAAAAGAATGGTGCTACCATGTTACCAATCCAAGTAGACAACGCAAGGATTCAAGTATGAACAATAACACATGTACAACATAACATATAATGATAGTTAGATGAAGTAAGATACAAATAGAAGAATGATGCAATGCTTTTGATTCCCTTGTCACTTTGAGCCAAGGTTTGTTTAAAGAAATCTAAACCAACATTAAGCAAACATGACACAAGGGAAACACATAACATGATGCAGAAGCATCTTGGGGTAGTTGGTTGTCCTGCATGATTAAGGAATTTTAGTGGAGTTGAATGGACCTATTTGGGTCTTGGTTAATTATTTTTGATGTATTTAATAAGTGTTGTAAGCCTTTAAAGGCATTTGGTATTTAATTTCTGCTAGAGGTCAACTTGTGGCTCTTCAAGTATCTAATGTAAGGGATATTTAGTTTGCAGCTTACTAGGCTGACTTGTGGCTTAGTTGGGTATAAGTAGGGGGTATTGTGAAGTCTTTAGTCATTATTCATTTAGCGGAGGAGGAGTGAGTGTGGAGACTAGCTAAATAGTGATTTTTTTTTTGAGTTTGTGGAAAAAGCATTGAATGTGAGGTAGTTCACAATAGGATTGTGATTATTGATCCATCTTAGAAAAGAGGATGTGGAGGAGGAGTGACCTTTGAAGAGCCAATAGCTACACTTGGAAAATAAGAAGATTGCTTGGTGGGCTTGTGAGCACAAGTTGAGATCTTCCTTGGAGGTTTCTTTTAGTGTGAGGATTTGGACTAGCTAGAGTTGGGATTGAATCTTAAGGGATCTTACAAATTTAATGTTGTAATTGCTTATGTATTTGGCTATAACCCGAAAGGCCTTACAACCGGGCATGTTGGATGTAAATCTTATGATTATATTATGGGAATTGGCATTATTTTGGATCGAATTATTTGTCTTATTATTTATTCTTCTATTGTGTGGTTATTTGTCAGGGGCTAGGACATCTCCTTTAGGGATTCTCCAACCTTGCACTGTATCACAAAAACAATAAAACATACACAAAAAAGCTACTATGCTAGAGCATTCACTTCAAGCATGTTGTTCTCCTCCCCAATCTCGGCCAATAGTAATATTCACCACTTTACCACAATGTTCAATAGGAAAAGAGATGTAACCTTGTAGAGGATACAAGAGCCATTAAAAGTCTTAATCCATGTATGAGTTGAGTCGTAGAAATCACAATGATTTTCTTAGCATATAGATTTTTCTCAATAAAAATATTAACCATAGAAGTAAGATCAACATGATACCCATAAGAAGGATATTTAGAAATCTGAGTAGTAATATAGAGAGGACCATCTAGAGCCCTGAACTTATCAGCATTAATGAATGAGATAGTAAGGGCTCTAGAATGCTTATGATTCTATTTATATTTAGGTTGATAATTAGATGTATAGGGAATGTCTTCCTTAGGTGGAGGTGGAGGTTGAAATACAAGTTCCACAATATTTACAATATTATCATTCTCTCGTCACAAGGTATCATAAGCAACATTCACTCTAGAAGAAGAAGAAGAAGAAGAATAGTATGTTGAGGTAAAGGATTAGTGTCGATTTGAAGATTTTGATCATGAGGTTCCAGATATTTATTCCCATTACCTTGAGTATCAATAAATAATGCATGAGAATCAATCAAATCTTGACTCTTATGTTTCAAAGAATAAAAATCCTTAGTATCATGTCCAGGCTAGCGATGAAATTAACAAAAAGCTTAAGGATTAAAATGTGGACATGATGTAGCAGGAGGAAAGAATAGTTTAATAGGAGGAAGTATAATCATATTATCTCTAACCAACCTATTCATAATATAATTTAAAGACTCATAAAGAGGAGTAAACTTATGATTCATCCAAAAGTGTATAGGAAGAAGTAGTGACACCTCGAGATGCAACAACTATTTGATCATCTACTGTGTTTGTGGCTTTGTTAATCTTGAAAAAGTTATTAGGTTTCTGAAATTTGTTAGGATTGGGTGCAACATCACTCTTATGAATAGGTACACGAGCCATTGGAGTGGTGCTTTCAAACTGATTCACTTGTAATTGATAATGATGTAGTATTGCACAAAGTTGTGAAAAATAATTAAATTTAGTAAGCAAAATCTTATCTATAATGTCCTTTTGTAAATTCACAATAAAAATATGTTGAATATCAAGATTAAGCACATGATAAGAAATATGAGCATGCAAATTATTAAACCTGCCAATAAAATCATTCACTTTCTCCATGGGACCTTGTTTACAATGCATTAAGTTAGTCAAAGAAATAAAAGGATCACTATTATCCTGAAACTATTGTATAAAGGCATTAACATGTTTATGAAAAGAATAAAGAATAATGTGTCAAAGAACAATACCATTGCAAACCTTTGTCACAAAGAGTGTGAGAAAATAATTTAGCTAAAATCTCATGGTCATGACTTGGAAAGTCTTAAATGTGTCATAGGATCACCTTTACTATTATAAGTGTCAAGGAAAGGTATATCATCTTGTTGAGGAACAATGATATGAATAACGTCAAAAGAAGATGGACTACCCATATCACATGTAGGAACATTAAACTTAGATTGAGTGAAAGAAGCAAATTGCTCTTGTAGAGAAGACACAACCTAAGCAAGACTAAGGATAGTGGAATCATTGGAAGAAACAAGTGGCAAATGCACATTTGACACACCAGGAAGTGTTTATGAATTGGCTAGAATAGAAGGAACTATGGGTGAAATACTGGGAAATTGTAGGATAAGTGAAAGGAACATTATTATATGAAGGTTGTGAAGTCTACAAAGAAGTAGGTGTAACAGTTACATGAAAAGAAGGAATATGAAGACCACTAAGGGGGATTAGACACCTAAACAAAAGTAGTCACAATAGGAGCAACAAAAGTAGGAATACTAGAGATAGGTATAGAAATATGAAAAATGGGCTCAAGAGTAGAAATAGGTAGAGCCATCCTTGCTTCAAAGGAAACTTGATTCAAGGCTTAACATGAGTATGAATAAGGTGAGTAAGACAACACAAAATATTAACACCATGTTCATCATTATGGATCACTTTTCTGAGAGCATCAAAAGCAACAATAGTCTCAATATTGTGACTTTTTTTGTAAAAATATCATGCATTTTATCAATCTCATTGGTAAGTTTATCAACTTGTTTGGGGGGAACCCTTAAAGTCTCATACTAATCATGAGCTGAGTGGGAAGAGCCATGCTCCATAGAAGGATTAGTATCTGTATGCTCTTGAATGATGTACCTGTGCAAATCAAAGCTTAGATAATGAAAACATCAGTGGATTAACACATATATATCAATCTAAAGCATATTCATGAAACATTATAATGAAAACTTGAAATGATGGCAAATCCAAAGATAATGAAATTGAAGAAGAAACTATCAAATTGAGTCTTTCAAGAGTGTCTCATGTCTCCCTAACTACGATGGCTAATTTGCTCTCAGATTAAGCATCTCAGTGACATCCTAGAATGGGATATTGTGGGATGAAAATGAAACTAATGCAAAACTAGCATGAATATGCAAAACTATGAATTAAAATGAAACTATAATAACAATAAATAAAAACTTTATTATCTTAAAATGCTCTAGAAATGAGGCTATTATTACAATGCATAAAAACTTGAATTATAAATGAAATTATAATAACAATGCATAAAAAACTTTCTTCTTCAACTCGCAAAATGCCTTGCATTTATAGATTTTTCAAGGGGGTTGGGGTTATTACCAAGGGTAAAAGGTTAAATAATAAAATAATAATATCCATGAACCCATTTTGAATAAAATATTCACTACAGAGAATCCACTCAATTAGTAAATTATTAGTTTGGGTCCGTTTTGAATAAAATAATAATATCCATGAGATCCACTTTGAATAAAATATTCATAATGGAGAATCCCACTTCAAATATTAAATTATTATTTTGGGTCCATTTTGATTAAAATATGATTTTTATGTCCCCATTTTGATTAAAATATGATTTTGAAAATATTTGAATATAAATTTGATTTTTGAGGATAAATGCCCATTTTAATTTCTTTAAAATTGAATTTCATGTGTAAATTTCAAATGGGTTCAAATAGTTGATTAATTTGATTTTTTTATTTAATTCAAATTTGATTGATTTATTCTCAATTCTCCAAAATGCATATGATTTTAACCTTAAAACCTTGCTAATTTGGTGAAAGCCCTAATTAAAAGATGTGCCCAATTTTAGGTATCTACAAATGCCCCTCTTTGAATTGATATGTGTTGAAAACAGATTGATACAATTATGATAAATGTGTTTCAATCATTGTTTTGTCACTGATGTCAAACCTGCCATTTTGTTGGTAAGACAACTGCTTATATGATTTAAGTATTATTACCTATTTGATTGATGAAGATGATTTTGATCAAAAGATGTAACAATAGCACATAGAAGAAAGGTTGAGTTATGAAATAAAAGGGAATACAAGAATCAACTAAGACAGTGATACTATAGTGCATTAATAATCTACTTAAGGTTGCAAAGGTTGGTTACACTAAGCAAGTTCAAAAGAACAAGTTAAACTAAGTTTGTCTATCAAGCTTGACTGAATGGATAGTAGGTACTAAGCAAAGTTAGTGCAAGCTGAGCAAAAAATTAGTTGGAGCTGAGTAAAAGTTCATTGTAGTGTATACCAAGCAAAACAAAGAATGTTGAGTAAAGTTTAGTTGATGTCGAGCACCAATAAACTTTGGTTCATGTTGAGTAATTTTTTAGTGGATGCCGAGTAATGCAGTATGTGTCAAGCATCAAAAGCAAGTATATGACAAGTGCCAACATTATTAGAAAGATCGTGAATTCGATGGATCTAAGCCAAAAAGTTTGTTTTCTTGGATTGTGTAAACCAGGTGGAAGATAAGACTGATGAGTTGGTGGCACATAATTCATGGTATATCATGTTGAGGCAAATTCAAAGAGGATTGAAGGAGAATTTTGTAGAAGTGATATGGAATGAGGGGTAGATTTATTGAATCCTACCTAATATGTCCTAACCCTGAATTGGATGATGGAGAATGAATGACTAAAGATCTTGATTCTCTACTTATAGGGATGGTTGGTCAGAAGCAAGGGTTGTCATGTGTGAGAACTTAAGGAAGACAAGGAGTCAAGGGTATTGCTTCATCAAGTGACCTAAGTGAAGAGTCTTCATTGGCATGTTAAGCAAGAAGGCTTAAGGGTATGTATGCTTAAAGGGTAAACAAGCCTTTAGAGTTGAGATGTGTGAAAGCTAAGCAATATGGAGGACTGAAACAAAGATCTATAATCTGCAAATGGAGTTGTAAGTTATTATCAGATCAAGCCTTACTATTACTCTCTAATAATTGTATCTATCTAAGATAAATCCTTTTGATTAAGGTTGATAGTGAAAAATAGTAGCATGTTATTGGTGTTTTTTCCCAATTTGGGTTTCCACATAAATCATCATGTCAAATGTGTTGTTGAATCTATTATGTTTCATGTTTACATTTCTGTAAATTGATTTGACAATAACCTACAAGTTTTAAGTGATTGCATAATCTTATGGATGCATGCATGATGAAAAATGTTTTATGGGTTCACTAAGCTGTGAAAAAAATATTTATACATCTGGACCTTGAATAACCGATTCACCCAAATTGCAACAATATGCATAGCATATTGGTTAAAAGAATGCTCTTGAATCATTTGGTTTCGATCCAAGTTGAAAAACCTAATGTTTGACGATCTAAAAAAAAACTTGGATACCATGGGGCACCATTTTGTATCCTCTTGAATGATGTACTTGTGCAAATCAAAGCTTAGATAATGCAAACATTCGTGGATTAGCACATATATATCTATGTAAAGCATATTCATGAAACATTAGATGAAAGAATTCAAGAGCTAGATACAAGTAAATGTGTTGAAAGAACAAATAAAGGTAAAGAACACACCTTTAAAGTTTGTTTAATGCTCATTGTTATAATTGGAATGAATGGAAATCATCAAATGTGGGCTTGAAATTGTGCACTGGACAAAACCCAAAAATCTTTCAATGATCTGTCAGGGGCAAATTAGATCTTCAGGGGCGAGTAAAATAATGGATCATTAGGGGTGTAGTGTGCCCTTGATTGATTGTGTGTGATGTTGTGCCAGAAAAGGTACTCATATCTACAACCTATTCATTGATTCGACATCCACAACTTGCAATAAAAAAAGGTTTTTGGTTGTTAATGGGGGGTTTGCCTTGGTCAAACCCGAGATTAGGAATTAACCTTGAATCAAAATAATTGAAATATCATACAATAACTTAGTAAATGTATGAATTCACCTTACAATAGCCAAATCTCTCAAATTGAATACAATATGCTTACTTAACCAATTGATTTGGACCAAAAGTATTAAGATGAATGAATGTAGAAGTAACAAAGGATCTTGAATTGATTAAATAAGATCTTCAAAACAAACTCCTTTATTTCTTGAATGCTTGAACACTTGAGAGCTTGAGTGCTTTTACATTTATGGATATGAAAAATGGAGGAAATGGAAGGTTTTATACAACGCTTAGAATTGACTAACTCTTGTAGGCTAACCTACATAAGAATTAACACCCAGAACCATTCTAGACATGAGACCTAAAGAGAAGACCCAAAATAGGTCCCACTCAGGGGGACACTAAGTCCTTGACAACTAGGTCTTGAGACCTATTGGATCCTTCCAGAATCCCAAAATAGGTCCCAAATCTTTAGAATGAGGTGTATAGTTTGAGATATAGTCACTACAATGCAAGGAGTAGATTCTAAGTGGATAGATGAAAGGAAGGGAGGACCTAGGAGGAAGAGATCCTACCTTGAGCTTAACACTATAAAAATAGGAGCTTTAAAGTGGATCTATTAGTTTTTACCCCAATTCAACCTAGGTGGAAGGACATAAAAGGGAAGAAGGAATGAAAGACATGAGGAGATTGATGATTTCACATTAAATAGATGCTAAACCTTAATTAAATTGGAGTGCATCCAATTTAAGATGGTACAATATATTTTTTGAGGTTGGTGGGAAAACCCTAAATGTATTACTAAAGTTGACTATAAAAGAAATTCAAATTTTATGAGAAAATGCACCAATCCATAAATTCAACCTCCAAGATATTGGCCCAAAATAATTCACAAAGAAGATAATCCATACTTTAAATTTGACTTCACAATGATATTGATTCAAGACAACTAACTCTGTTATTACTCTATCTCAACTATTATCACCGGTTTATCTCATGAGATCACTAAGTTTCAATTTGAAGAATGCAACTCCAAACATACATTGATATGCTTATGATGATTCTCACATATAAACTACACACTCTAAAAAATCATACTTCTCATCACACACCACAAATACTATATATGGCTATCATATGACAAATACGCTAAACACTCAGTAGATCTATCTATTTGATCTATTTCTCTACCGATATGGTTGATCCATCACATCCACAATGTTTTTTACTAACATTAATAACACTACTATGATTATATGTGCTTTATAATGCCAATAATCTCCCAAAATTCCATCATTATACCAATAATATTGGAATTGGAGAGCCACATTACCATTTGGATTGGCAAAAGGTGATGACTAATACATAACATCACAAAGACGTGAAGTGTTGTCATTGATTAGCGACTAGTCAATGAAGCATGTAGAGTCACAAGTCAATAAAACCACCAATAGACTAGCGTACTAGTTAAGACATGGAGAATGGTGTAGTCATGACCATGACTAATAGACATGCACAAAGATAATGTATTGTAGATCACACGTAAAGAGACAACAATGTGATAGGAGGAAAGGATAGTCAGAGTGTGATTTGATAGGAAAGTAGGTTGAAGTGACAAAAAGATGTAAGGATGAGAGTCCATATGTAGACTTGTAGGAAGATAAGTAGGCCTACAAATAGGTGCCCATGTATAGATAGTCATGGGTATTGTGTGGCAGGCTTGTCTATGAAATTTAAAATTCAAATTCATGATTTGTGTGAGATATTTTTAAAGTGTTGGTGCCTAAATGAAGGAAGTTTTGGTACAAACTTTATTCTGATATTGTGTTTGTTTTTGTCATTGGTGTTGAAGAGTGTAATTGCAGTAAAGAGCAAAGAAGTAAAATAAGAGAGCAAAATAGAAGACATGTGCAGAAGCACAAAGGAGAAAGAAGTGAATGAGGATAGTGTTGGAAATATAAAAGGAGTAATTGAGAGGGGAAATGTGAATCAATTACCATTAAAATAAATCCCATATCCCTTAGATGTCAGCACATAACATAAACTCTACAAAATTACTATAGCTTGGCAAACATACAGGCACTCGGTTAATACTGATAACATGTTGTAACTTGATAACCATTGAAGTAACAACTGTAACTCAACAAATACTTAACATGCAAATCTAAAGATATTATATGTGATTCATCTTAATTAACTTAGTTTCCTACACATGAAAGAAATAGCATGAACACAAGTGACACCAAGATTTAACGTGGAAACCCAAATTGGGAAAAACCACCAATTGCAACTAGTTATTATTTTTCACTCTTTTGAAGTAAGCCTTATTAGGAGCCAACCCTATTAAAGGTTTCTAAACACACTGTTAGGTGTGATCCTGTTAGAGGATTTAATCACCCTGTTAGGAGTGGCCTTGTTAGAGGTCTTTAGACACTTTAATCTAGAAATGCCACCTTGTTAAAGGATTTACAAATAGTTGTTAAGCCAACTCTATTAAGAGATTTAGATCACTGCTACAATGGTTAGAGAGTAACAATGAGATGACTTGATTTCTGATATAATTGAATTGTTGATTTTAGATCTCAATTTTGGCTTGAATACTTGATCCTTCCTGATCGAATGTATCTTTGCAGCTCCTTAAGGATATTTTACTTATCCTTCTAATTCGCTTCCCATCCACTTACACTCATTCGACCCTCAACTTGACCTTATACTTATATCATACACACTGTCAAGTAGGCTTGAAAACATCTTAGAATAATTAATCTCCTCAGTCGGCTAGAACCAACAAACAAAATCATTTAACTCACTATGCCAAAATAAGAAAATCATTCATTAATCAACCTTTCTTAGTAGACACTAACTCATAAATGATTTTTCTATGTTAACCAAGTGAGCTCGGTTAACACTTAATCTTGACAAGCTTTCTTTGGTAATTGAGTGAGCTTGGTTAACACTGGTTCCATCCAACTTTCCTTTGTTACCCAAGTGAACTTGGTCAACTCTCAACTTCTGTGAACTTCTCTTCAATACTCGAGTGAACTCAGTAGACATTGGCTTTTGAACTTGGCAAATGTTGGAATGCTTGGTAGACACAAGAAAGTGTCTTCATTTCTTTAGTGAGCTTGGCATACACTATCTAGTAAAGATATGACATTTTGTGTAACATCAAAGACAATACACTGTTGGTAAACATATTGTCCTTTTGATTTAACTCTTAGATGCCCAAATTTGTGAACAATATCTAATTACAACAGTTGGAAAGTTTCTTATGAAAAGACTAACCTTCCTCTAAATTCTTAGGTATAGCTCCCTATTGTAGTATGATTTGCAATGAATTATGTTTATTTCTAAGTTTAAAATGGGGTATGTTGTCGACCAAAGAACATGAGAGGTGAACCAAGTTAGGCCTAAACAAGAACTAACTCAGGCAAGAAATGGTATTTATGATTGATTAAATCTATAAATTTACACATCTTATGAACCCACAAGGCTTAGAATTCAGTAGTGCATACTAACTAATACTAAACTGATTCAACAGGAAATTAACTACAGAGAAAGAAGGACTATCTTGAAGGAAAACACACAAGGGATTTCTCTTGAACCTATGATAACAATACTATCATCTTCAATTTGTTGTCTTAGAATAAGGAAGTGAAGCTCTATTCATTCCTGATTTAGTTCAGATAAAAGAGAAAACATTCAATTAACACAAAGTAAAATGGAACAGAAAATAATTGACACAAAATACCATTCAATTGTCTCTACAACATCAAGTATTTAACACAAAAAATTAGTTGACCTTTTATTAATCTTTCATTCTAGTACATACAAGATTCAAAGATGACCATTACAAAGCAATTTAAATGGGTTCATCTCTTAAAAAATGACAAATAGCAAGGAGCCGATTTGTCCATTATAATCATTACATCAAAATATGAAAGAAGCAAAATATGAATCACTTCACCTTCTTTCCCTTTTCTGATTTTGACCTATAGGCCTTAGCAATGACAATAATTGGAATCAATTCCTCATGCCTATGTACATGTACGTTATTATATCTTAAGAGCCATTCAAAATTCTCTCTAGCCAAATATTTAACAGCACTTAACCAGTCTTGTATTTCCTCCATGGCTACGTACATGCATCCACCAAGTTTTAGGAGCTCAAAAACTCTAACTGGTGATCGGAAGATATCCCCATCAGACTATGTAATTAGAGAAGTTCAAATTTGCATGACAACTACTCCAATTATTCCCTTTCCTTGTCCACTAGTTTGCAAGTCTATATGTAGGCCTCTTAGGAGTTCATAGTCCCTATCCCGATCCTTCTTCACTTTAGCTTCTGTTTCCTCAAGCCCTTCCTCTACTGCTATGATCATCTTGGACTTGAACTACATACTCTGAAGCCACTCAAATAAAAGCTCATCTCCTTTAGGAAATATCTTCACTTTGACAACCTCCTTAGTCTTCATATGAGTGATCATCTTTAGTAAAGAGACACAATCTTCACTTTTAACCTTTTATGCTACCAAGGTAGCTCCATTAGCTTAAATGTTGTCTTTCTCAGTTTCTAACCTCAGTGTGGCATTGCCAATTTACTCTATAATGGTGAGCCCCTCCAACTTGAGTTTCTCACTCCACTCTCTATTGATTCACTTGAAGTGCTTATCTTCTTGGAGTTGGGAGATGAGTGCTTGGACATCAACATCAATAGGATCACTAGTGATAAGCATTCTAGAGATGCTCGCTAATGGGCTGACCAATTGCCTGATGAAGCCATTCAGTTCCTAGATTTCTGCCTTCATTCTGACTTTTGATAATTTAAGACTTTCAAGTTATCCCTCTATCACCTCATTTGTTGACTTCCACAATCCAACCTTAGTGCCATGTCTAGCCTCCCCAAGATCCACGGAGTGTAAGGCAAAATTATTTGTAGACATATCCTTGACTCTTCGTTCTTTGGTAGGCTTTCCAATCTCCATTGTCAGATGTCTTATTTCAGGATCTTGTCCAAGGATAGATAAGGTCTTTTGCTTCTTGACCTTGCTCAGTGCTAATCCAAAGTGGATAGCAAGAGATAAGGTATCTTTGTTAGGGGCTCCTTCATCTTTCCTCTTTCTTGTTCTATCTAGAGTGTCGTCTAGCCATGAATCTGTGCCTATCACCTTGGAAGCAATCTCGGGAGAGTCTATGCTAAAAATCTTTCTCTTGGTCAAGGTGATTGTTTTGTAGTATAAGAGAAAGGATTCTTTGGGGCTTGTGAAAATATCTTTGAAGAATCCTTGCCTTTCTCCACCTCTAAGGTTTTCTTCATTGCCTTGTCAGATTTAGTTGATTCACTCCCGTTGATTCCACCATCTTTGAGATCTACTACTTGCACTTGGGGACTACTTGGAAGGAGAAGTGTAGTGCTTATAGATGGGACTGGGCTGCTATGAGGTGAGAGGGAAAGAACAATTACACCATCTTTTGATTCCTTCACCTTCTTCTCAGCTTTCGAGGGAGTTCCAATCAGTGGGAGGGAGCCATCCTGACAAGTCTTAGCAGGAGGAATATTTTTGTCAAGAGGTTGATCACCTCCACCTAATGGTTGTGCTGGCCCTTGAGTAATGGCCAAGGTTGCACCTGATGTGCCACCCTGAGAGGAGGAAGCTACTGCAACTACTAGAGAAGCTTGAGTGGATGTATTTTTGGCTCGACTCCTTCTGGTTGTGGTTTATTCGACCCATTTACTAGTCCTTTTGATAATCTGGGCCATCATTATATCTAGCTCCTCCCCTAAATCCTCATAAGGTTTCGAGCTTATTAGAGTACCTCTTAGCTTGGTCAGGTAAGTGTTACTATACATGTTCTGACCATCATCTTCTACTCCTACGTCAATATTGATTTCATACATTTTCACTTGATCAATTGTTAGTTCGGTGAAAGCACGATAACTGCTCTCAAACTCATCCTTGCAATTGGCCCAATAGTCTTCAATGGTGGTGATCTGCTTGATTACACGTCTGATTTGCAACACATCCCTTGCATACCCATTTAGATCAAACATGGGCCTCAAGACTTCATACATTTCTAACTTATACTTCATTTTGAACACCTTCAGCATTTTCTTAGCCTCATAACGAGTGTCACAACTGAAGGCTCCAACCTTCATGGGAAACTTGTACCCTTTCTTCCTCAGACTCCCACTCAAGATGTTCACTTGAGTATCTTTTCACACTATCTCGATCAACACAATCATATCACTAAGATATGTTGGCAGCTTTAAGGGGAAACCATCAAAAGCTGCAAGACGCAAATAAGAAAAGGATGAGAATTGGATGAAATAACTCCCAAATTGGCTAATCGTTGTCATGGCTTTAGGACTAAATCTTCTTTTTGGACATCCCTGAAGCTCCCTACAAACTCTCATAGTGAATGTGTAATTAACTTTCACACACTCCGTATAGCTATTTTCCAATTGTAAGCATGGGTAAAACTCGTAAGATTTCACATCATCAGGAAAATTTTCCACTCTTGGGAGGCTTAGCCATAATTTTAAAGAAGCTAACATGTAAATGAGGAAAGAGGATACATAGAATGTGTTGTAGAACTTTGTGGCACGAAGAGAATTGGACAAAATCTCACTTACCTCATGAGCCTAATCAATATATTGGGTGTCAGAGCAGACGACTTGCACCAAAAAGAAATATTTCTCAAAAAAAATCAAAGCTTCTACTTCACATTTTAGTCTATGTAGAAGGACCAAGATATCAATGATCTTTAGTTTGAGATTAGTCCCAAACAAGGTCTTAGGAACCTTACCCTTGGCACTTCATGATTTTTGGAACCATGTCTGCATGATTTCCTTTGTCCAAATTATCTTCTTTGTGAAGAACTTGGAAATGGCTCCTCTAAATGTCAAATTTGAGAACTCCTCTCATTCTAGAACTTGCATGAAATTCACCATAGTTTTCTTGTCGATGGATATCAACACTGTGTCATCTGGTAGCACAATTTGCCTTGTGTTTGGGTTGTAATGATTAATACAGTCATAGATCAATTTTGGGGCTTGGACTGCAACCAGAAAACCAACTGCCTCGAATAACCTGCATCCTTGAAGCTTCTCAGTAATGGGATGGATTGGCTCTAACTTCACTCTCCTTTGAAAATCCTTCTTGTCATAAAAATGAAGGGATGTATTTGTGAAGTTCTGCAATTGGGACTTGATTCCATTCAACCCGTCGAAACCCACAAATCTAGTTGCCATTGTTTTGAGAATGAGTTTTGAATTCAAAAAATGAGAAGAATAGCTAATGCAATAGATACTAGCTTTTTGAAAAAGTTATGCACATTAATAGAATAATAGTTAAAGAAAAAGAGAGGTAGTTTGTTCAACTGTTCATGCTTCCATATATACGAGAGTCTCAATTCATTCATTGATCTTCATAATTCATGCCACATGAATGAATTGAAGGAGAGATCTATTGAAATAGTAAATGCATGGTTTCAATAGATATCTCAGGGCCTTTTCACTATTTCTGTTGTCCTAATGGTAACTTTTTATCTCCTCATACTTACTTTCCCATTTTCCTTTAAGCTTCGGGAAGTTAACAATAGAGTGCTCCATGAATAAGTGCTAGGTTGAATTCTGCTCATTAATTCTTTTTTGTAATGGTTATAATCCTTCTATTATCATCTTGAGATGTTTTATGCACAATTTGTGGGCCCAGTCTGCTTATTAGCTTGATATTCTTTAAGATCTGGGAAATTGTCTTCATGGGTTGAAAACTATTGGAAATATTATGATAAGCTAAGTTATTGAGAGGGAAGGGGTGAATCAATAACTTCTAAAACTTTCAACCGAATTAGCAATTAATCCTTTATATGAATTCTAATCTAACTTCATGCATGAGAAACTTAGAAAACATGAAAGTATACATAACTCTTTGACACAAAGATTTGGTGACCCAGAAACCTTCCAAACAGAAAGTAAAACTGGGTTGGGGATCATACACACAAGCTTTAGTACTATACTATAAAGTTGGCCTATTAAGGCTTACATTGATCACTTTTGATGATCTTCTTGGTTAGGAGCAATAAGGACTATTAGGTCCATCGCGTGAAAGGATTTACAAACATACAATAAAGTATGCACTTGGTAAAGAGATTTACATAAGACTGTTAGGTCTACCTTGTTAAATGATTTGACTGATCCATCTATCAGGATGAAGCAGTCATTGATCTCTGATCTGTAACTTGGTTTGCTAAATGAGATTCCCTTGAGTGTACAAATCACCTTGCTATGATAAGTGAATCTTTGATGCTCCTTATAATATTGTCACCTTTGTAATTCACACTTCTCTTTTATAATGATTACATTACTTCCTCTTTTATTCCATACATACATTGGATGTGATACAATACATTACATATATATTAATCCAATTACATAATTACAAAGTCAGCAACAATACAAGTTTACACAAAATATTACAAAGTTGGCCAAAGTGTAGAAACTTGGGTTCTGAAGACTGACTCGGTGAGGTTTTGATACTTGGCATCCACTATCACTGCTCGACATCATCATGCACTCGGTAGATGTAGAAGCTAGGTCCATACTAATCACTTCCAAGTAGTCTTGAACTTAGTATGCACTGGTGACTCAACCAATACTGTGAAACTCGTCATATAAACTGAATCACTTGTTTACCATTGCATAGCTTGGTAAACACTATCACCTCTAGCTTGGTATAAATTGAGTCACTTGGTTAACACTGAGTAGCTTGGTCAACACTAGACTAGCATCACATCAAATGTGAACTTGGTAACCACTACACAACTTGGTTTACACTGGTAAACTTGGCATAAATTGAGATGCTTGATTTACACTGATGATCTTTACAATAGTTGTAACTGCTTGATATAAACTAGAATTTGCCCAAAGGACTCGGTAGCAACTATAGAACTCAATAACAACTAAAATGCTTGGTTAACATTGTTAACTATGTAATAAGCTCAATATGAACTCACAATCTAAATAAGTTTATGTCACTAATAACAAATATGACTGGAATGTCAACAGAAAACCTATCAAGGAGAAGACAATTTGTATTTTTTCGCCAATGCTTCCCTTTCAATTGACCTTTAGACTATTGTCCTTTTTGGGTTTAGAAAAGTTTAAGTGAGGTACCAAAATTCTGTAGGGGCCCACTTCTTGTTTCTTTTCCTTCAAAATTACCTTTTGTGGAAAACCAACTTCATGGATTGAAAACTCGCCAAGGAGAAGTTCATTTTGAGTTTTCCGCCAGAAATGATTATGAAAGATATGACGAATCTTTAACATTTTCTAAGGTAATAATTGTAAAGGGAACATGGACTCACCATAGAATACCTTTTTATTTTCTTTTTTTTATCCATATGTATCATTTGGTGCCCTTTGCGGTAAATCGTCTTCATGGGTTAGAAACTTGCCGAGAAGACAAATTTTGGATTTCCACAAGCTTCTGTTTCTATTGATAAAGTGATAAACCAGAAGAGGATATAACTAGTAAATGATCATTGCATGAGCAACATGAATCTCCATTGGACCAGGCACTAACCTACTCGTACAATCCATTTTGACAAAATGGAGAACCACCTGGCTATGAAATGTGAAGAAGGGGAAAATGAGAAATTCGATGGAGACTCATTCCACTTAAGGGGACATAGATTTAGACTCAAACATAACCTAGAATTCACTAGAACATAAGTAATCACTTTTACTAATGGCTAGGGGATGAAAAGTGGGGAAACATACACAATTGACCAATTGTATTCAACAATCTCCCTCTTTGGCATTGATGGTAACACAAAATGTCATAATAAAATGAAATTTTAGAGCAAAATAAATAGTAAGGAAAATATCCTTAGTTTCATTTTGATTCTCATCCATGAGAACTCCCTCTACCTTTAGTTTCTCCCTATATTAGCAAACTCTGTCTTCAACATCTTCTTCTAATAGGAAACTCTCCCTCTTTGATATCAGCTCTGAATATTTCAAACCAAGTTCTTCCTCTTCAACATCTCTACAAATTCTCCCTCATCATAGAACTCTCCCTCTTTGACATCTTATGCCAAAGACAATATTCAGTGAATATCAATGTACCTCATGTACTGATTCATATGCAATATGTCCTTTCAATACTACATCAACTTGACTGATCTTCAACATGCACTGGTTGATGTATCACTAAACTTTATTTAGTGATTTTTAGAGAGGGGAATAACCCCTAACTTACCTCCTAGATGCAAAAATGCATCCTTATGTAATGACTTGGTGAATATGTTTGCAATTTGTTCTTTAGTATTAACATATTCCAATCTCACCTCTTTATCTTACACCAATTCTCTCAAAAAAATGATATTTTATTGCAATGTGTTTGGTCTTGGTATGCATCACAGGATTCTTTGATATACTAATTGTACTGGTGTTATCACAGAAGATAACCACAGGATCCTTGATCTCTACCTTCATACATGCCAACAATTGCTTGAACCAAACAATAATGGAACAATTAACTCCTACTACAACATACTTTGCTTCTGATGTAGATTGAGAAATGCAATTATGCTTCTTACTTGTCTAAGACACTAGTCTTTTACCAAGAAAGAATGATCCACCACTGGTGCTCTTCCTGTCATCAACACTTCATGCCTAATCAACATTAGTAAAGGTTTCTAAATCTAGATTGCCTCCTTTTTCATACCATAATCCATAATCTTTAGTAACCTTCAAATACCTCATGATTCTCTTGATTGTCATCATATGATTTTCTTTAGGATTTGTTGATAATCTTGCCACCATACCAATTGCCAATGTAATGTCAGGCCTTGTATACACTACATATTGTAGTTTTCCAATCATTGATATGTATGTGGTCTGATCTACTTCCTTGGAATCATCATTTTTCGAAAATCGTATGTCCATTAGACATAGGTGTTCTAGCTGGTCTTGAATCTTCCATTCCAAACTTCTTTAGTATCTCCTTGATATATTTGGATTGAGCAATGTAGACACCATCTTTCTTCTATTGAATCTACAATCTAACAATTTTTTTATCTCTGATAATATGGACATATCAAATTCCTTACTCATTTCTTCTAAAAAAGCTTTGCAAAAGTCATCATTTCCAGTAAACAATGTGTCATCCACAAAGATTTCTGCCAACACAATCTTCTTGTTTGGTCCTACTTTGATATATAGGTTGTTGTTATCATTTGTCCTTTGAAAACCAATCTTCATCAAATAGTTATGAAGTCTTTCATGCCAAGCTGTGGGAACTTGCTTGAGACCATACAATGCTTTATGTAGTTTACAAACCATATCCCTTTTGCTAGGATCTACAAAACCTTCAGGTTGTTCTATGTAAACTTCCTCTTCAAGAATTCCATTCAAGAATGTAGATTTCACATCTATTTGATAAACTTTAAATCCTTTGTATGCAGCATAAGCAAGTAAAGTCCTAACACCTTCTAATATTGCAATCGAAGCAAAAGTTTTATGATAATTAATGCCTTCTTTTTGAGAATAGCCTTTGCATACTAACCTTGCTTTATTTCTTGAAACTTCTCCATCTTCATTCAACTTATTTCTAAAAACCCACTTTGTGCCAATTACATTTTTACCCTTGGGTTTAGGAACAAGAGTCTAGGTCTTATTCCTTTCTATCTTTTCTAACTCTTCATTCATTGCTTCAATCCAACTTTCATTATCCAAAGCATCTTTAACTGATCTAGGTTAAAATTCAGTAAGCAAACATGTACCTTTCAATTTATTTCTTGTCATTGTACCATTTGACTTGTCTCTAATGATCTGATCAGGTGCATGGTGCCTTCTGACATATCTTTCCAGCACAAGTACTTTGGATAAAGTACTTGTTCCACTAGCCTTGTCGTGGTCTTCTATATCAAGCTCAAGTCCCACTATTTGTGACTCGGGTCCTTCAGACTCAGTTTGCTCAAATTGTAACTCGGTAGCTTCTGACTGTGACTTGGGTTCTTTAGACTGTGACTCTGGTTGCACTAGATGCAACTTAGGTGCTTCTAGAGATTTTGGGGACTTGAGAGGTGAATTCTGTTGACTTCTAATTGGATTTGGCAATGTAATAGGTTCAAAGTAAACAAACTTTTTGTAATCCTCAAGTTCTTTGCTACTTGCTTCTTCACTCTTTTCTGCAAACTCATCAATTCTCACATGTGCACTTTCTATGATCTTATGAGTAGACAAATTTAAACATTTATATGCTTTACTCTGTTGGAGTATCCTAGGAATATACCTTCATCACCTTTGACATCAAATTTACCTTTCCTAGTCTCTTTCAGAATATAACATTTGCTACCAAATACTTTCAAGTAACTTACATTAGGTTTGTAGCCATACCATAGTTCATAAGGAGTTTGATTTGATTCTTCTTTAGTTGTACTTTGTTCAAGGTATGTACTGCAATACTGATTGCTTCCTTCCAGTATTTGATTGCAACATTCGTTTCTATCATCAATGTTCTTGCACAATCCTTGATGAATCTATTTCTTCTTTCAACTATACCATTATGCTATGGTGTACCAAGGGCTGATACTTGTCTTTTGATTCCTCTTTTAGTACAGAATTCATTGAATTCATTAGAAATGAATTCGCCACCTCTATTTGATTTCAAACACTTCAACTTCTTTCCTGTTTCCTTCTCTACTCTTTCCAAATACCACTTGAACTTTTGAAATACTTCAGACTTATCTTTTAAATACATTACAATCATCATTCTAGAATAATCATCACCAAAAATAATAAAGTACTTATCTCCACTATAGCTCTCAATTCCAATAAGTCCACATAAGTCAGTATGAACTAGCTCCAAGACTTCTTCAAAATGATAGTTTTTTGAAACTTTTCTTGCCCATCTTACCAAATTGATAATTTTTGCATAGGCCCATATCAAGTTTCCTCAAACTAAGAATACCTCTCACTCTTTTTTTTTTGTTGCTTATCTTGATTAGATTGTCAAAGTTCACATGACACAACCTTTTATGTCATAACCAACTTTCTTCTACTTGAGCAATGAAACATGAACTTTCATTGAGATCTAGGTATAATAAGTTACATTTTGTTTGGTTACCAGGCCCAACTAGGTTTCCTTTTCCATATAGCTGCTTGGCCTTCTCATTCATGAATCCTACCTTGAATCCAATGTTATTCAATGGTGCCACACTTAGTAGATTATGCTTTAGTCCTTCAACTGATGGAGGTACACTCTGATACCACTAATGAAAGTCCGCTCTGATACCACTTGATGAAGGTACGCTCTGATACCACTGATGAAGGGCCACACCACCCTTACCAACTCACAACCAAGAATGCAACAAGATCTGTCAAGATCCAATCCAACCCAAGCTAGTCCAGATCCACACTCTGGTAGAAACCTTTGAGATCTCAACTTATGCTCGCAAGCCACCAAGCAACCTCCTTGTTTCTAAACCATAGCCACTAGCTCTTCTCACAAACTTAATCCAAGATCCAAGTGTAAACTGCCTCACATTCGGCGCTCTGTCTACACACTCACAACTCCATCACAATCCTGCTGTAAACTGCCTCACATTCGGCGCTCTGTCTACAGACTCTGGAAAACTCACTCTTCACTTCCTCTTTCTCTTTCACACCTTGAAGCCTTCCAAGCTTTCCAAGCTTCCACTACTCAAGTTTCTCCTTCTCAAGCTTCTCCTTGAGCTTCTACTCCTCAAGCTTCTCCTTGAGCTTCCACTCCTCGAGCTTCTCCTTGAGCTTGATTTAGAAATGCTCATATGCCTTGCTTAAATAGGCACTTACCATCCCATGCATGACTTATCCACAACCTTCTAGAATTCCTCCACAACCTTCTACAGCTTCCACAACCTTCTACAAATTCCAAAACTTTCTACAATATTCATAACTTTCTAGAATTCTTCCCACACACCTCGATAAATGGAATGACAACCATTTATTTTTTATTTTTTCTATTATGCCACCTATGCACCTCGAAAATAAAAATCCTCTTTTCCTTTCTTTTCTCCTTTTTCCCCTTTTTTATTTTAAAAAATTATTTATCCTCTAATTTTCGTCACTTTCTCTCTCCTCCACAAATTTTTTTTTCAATAATTTTTTTTTTTTTTCAAAAATTTTCCCATGCAAGATGCTCCTGCATCAGACTCCCCTGGTAGATAGAAAAGTGTGTCCCACACTTTGACGCCAAAAGAAAGATCTACCACCATCTTCATCTTCACCAAAGGCTTCCACCTTAATAGGGACAACAAAACCACCATGCAAATCTTCCACATCTGCATTACTCTATCAAACACCAGAATCTCAACCATCCAATTAGCATGCTCACTCCCAGGAACAAACTGAACATAATTCTTCATTACCCTCATCCACATCAGCAACTAGTGAATTCATACCCATAGCAACAAACTCCACATCAATAGCCACATGTAGATCTCCATCAACACATGCCAAACTCTCTACACCAGCAACCTCATTGCTCACAACAAGATGCTTTGCAAGATACAAGTCACCACCAACAACTGGATCATCCACGATCGAGTGCTCCACAATCTCCATGTCAGACTCAACCATTTGATCATGAAAACCAACCTCTGTCCCAACATCAACAACATTAGGAATATCTTTAGCAACAACCTCTAGTTGCTCTGCAGGTTCTGCATCAGACTCCACAAACTGATTAGCAAAACCAACCTCTTCCACCTCAACCTTGCGATGCCATCTTCTCTAACGAACCTCCTTAACTTGATCAGCCAATCTATCATCCAACCGAAAAATCATCTTAGAAAAATTCCTCTCCACTATATCATGGATTTTCGCAATCATCTTAGGGTCCAATCCTCTTGGAGCCATCTCCCAAGATCTTCGTAAACCCTCTGCAACAAATCCTTCCCATGCTCCTTGTGACAACCTTGAATTGTTTGCAAGTCAGATCGCAACCTGCCACCTCGCACGAACAATCAGGAACCACATCACAAGTCTAGGACAATAGATCTGCAATCCACAAGCTCTCTATGATCATGCCACAACAAGTTCAGTCTTTCATCTCCCCATCCATCAATCTTTATGTCCTCCCAAGGTCCTGGTGCAAATTGCCTTAGCTTCGGCGATCTGTTTACATGCTCAGGAACTCCCACTCTAATAAACTTCACCCAACCAAGGTCCTGGTACAAACTGCCTCACACTTCGGCGATCTACTTGTACGCTTAGGAACTCTTGCTCTGATAAACTTCACCCAACCAAGGTCTTGGTATAAGTTGCCTCACACTTCAGCGATCTACTTGTACACTCAGGAACTCCTGCTCTGATACCACTTGATGGAGGTATGCTCTGATACCACTAATGAAAGTCCGCTCTGATACCACTTGATGAAGGTACGCTCTGATACCACTGATGAAGGGCCACACCACCCTTACCAACTCACAACCAAGAATGCAACAAGATCTGTCAAGATCCAATCCAACCTAAGCTAGTCCAGATCCACACTCTGGTAGAAACCTTCGAGATCTCAACTTGTGCTCGCAAGCCACCAAGCAACCTCCTTGTTTCTAAACCGCAGCCACTAGCTCTTCTCACAAACTTAATCCAAGATCCAAGTGTAAACTGCCTCACATTCGGCGCTCTGTTTACACACTCACAACTCCATCACAATCCTGTTGTAAACTGCCTCACATTCGGTGCTCTGTCTACAGACTCTGAAAAACTCACTCTTCACTTCCTCTTTCTCTTTCACACCTTGAAGCCTTCCAAGCTTTCCAAGCTTCCACTACTCAAGTTTCTCCTTCTCAAGCTTCTCCTTGAGCTTCTACTCCTCAAGCTTCTCCTTGAGCTTCCACTCCTCGAGCTTCTCCTTAAGCTTGATTTAGAAATGCTCATATGCCTTGCTTAAATAGGCACTTACCACCCCATGCATGACTTATCCACAACCTTCTAGAATTCCTCCACAACCTTCTACAGCTTCCACAACCTTCTACAACTTCCAAAACTTTCTACAATATTCATAACTTTCTAGAATTCTTCCCACACACCTCGATAAATGGAATGACAACCATTTATTTTTTATTTTTTCTATTATGCCACCTATGCACCTCAAAAATAAAAATCCTCTTTTCCTTTCTTTTCTCCTTTTTCCCCTTTTTTATTTTTTAAAATTATTTCTCCTCTAATTTTCGTCACTTTCTCTCTCCTCCACAATTTTATTTTATTTTTCAATATTTTTTTTTTTCAAATTTTTTTTTTTTTTTTTCAAAAATTTTCCCATGCAAGATGCTCCTGCATCACCTAGTAAGCATTGTCATGTCTAAGTTCATTGGTTAGTGAGATACAACCTTTTCCCATTATGCAACATGGTTCATTGTTTCCAAATCTTACACTTCCATTGTCATAATGTTCCAAATGTTCAAACTTTGTTTTATCACTAGAAATATGATGATAACAACCACTATCAATAATCCATGTATCATTTTTGTTAACATGAGAGATAAGTGCCATTCTATCTTCTTCATCATCATAATCATCTTTTACAACAATATATACTATCTCATCATCATCACTACTATTTGAATCTTTAGTCATAAAACAAGACTTCTTACCTTTGTCTTTGTAGTCCTTGAAGTTCTTGAAATCCTTCTTGTCTTTATACTTGTTGTGCTTCTTTTCATCTTTGTCTTCTTTGTTTAGACACCTTGCAACAATGTGACCAACTTCTTCACAAGAAAAACAAATTAAATGAATTTTACCTTTATACTTTCCTTTGCCTTTGGGATACCTTCTTGCAAGTAATGATTCAATGGCTTCAAGATCACTGTTAGAACTGTCTTCCTCTTCAGATTCAGATTGTTTGCCTTTAGACTTTTTATCTTTCTTATTGAGTGATAACTTGGCTTCAAATGCAGACTCAAGATTGCTAGAACTAGAAGTATAATTATCATAGTTATCTAGCTAAAAATGTAGTCAATCTTCCAACTAGAGCATCCAACTTTATCTTGTTATTTGGATCACATGTCATCTCTTGAATATTAGACACTTTGATTACATAGATAGGAAGAATGGTTTTGAATACCTTGCTTACCACAATTACATCTTCAATTGTCCCTCTTGAGGCTTTGATTGCATTGACACTAGCTTTGATTTTCTTAACATATTTTGCAATGTTTTCATCCTTGCTCATCTTCATTTGATCAAACTAACCTCTCAAACTTTCTACATTGGCTCTTTTCACATTATCATCACCTCCATGGATATCCTTTAGTTTGGTCCACATGTCATGAGTAGTGGCACATCCCTTGACCTCATCAAATTCAACATAGTTAAGGGTTGATGCAATGTCAATCATCATAATGTTATGATTTTTCTTTTCAACAATCTCCTTCATAGTCAATGTTCCAACATGAGCCTTGTAAGTATTTTTGAGATATTTCAAACCTAAATCACTAATGTTTTCCAAGTGCAACTTCATAAGTTCCTACCATTCCTCGAAGTTATCTCTGTTTAGCTTGGGAATCTCTCTTCCATAAGACATCTTGATCTTTTAGCTTAGGTCCTTGAAACCTTTTCTGCAAGCACCAGAAGCTTTGATACCAATTGTTGGAAATATATGTCATGAGCCTAAATAATAGATAATAGAAAATAAGTATACTTTCATAGACACAAATAACTATAAATAAATTTATGTTTTAAACAATATTAACTCATGTCATATAAATCTATCTTATTGAACTAATTCATCTAATATTGATTTAAAGCACATAATTAATCATAATAGTTAATGTGTTATATAACTATTCAATTAATAAAATATAATAATAATAACATTTTTTATTCTATAAAAATAATAACACATAATAACAAATAATTTACCCAACAACTTAATGGTATTGGTGCACATAGTAACACATCTGAAAGGATGTGACTCATGACTAGGGGTCATGTCAAACTGTATATAAAATGCATATAAACCATAAACAACAGAGGCAAGGAAGAAGGAACCATTATTCACATTTGTAATTGAAGTCAAAGGAAATATTGGAGGTTGGAAAAGTTAGTGAAATAGTAATAAATTCCCACACAGACACCATATCATTGATCAAGCAAAAGATCGGTTATAGCACACAAAGGATCAAGTCGTCACATGTTGATTGGATAGTCCTACGAGTTGAACATTAAAAGGATTACTAGTGGATCAAGCAATA
>CM053788.1:82035226-82085226 GCA_028749045.1 Cupressus sempervirens | reverse complement strand
GTTGCAGCAAAAAAAACATGAAAGTAGTGCACTCAATTTGAAATTTGAAAGTTAGAAAATGATTTTCTCTCAATTATTCTAATTAAATATTGAAGCCTTACCTCGAAACAAAGTTTTTTGAAAGAATTCCTCTAACTCTTCTCTTCAAGCAATGCAATGCTTCGTACTAATTGATTCAGATTCCCTCATAAACAAGAGCTCTTTGCAAGCTAGAGTCCCTGCCTTTTGGACTCATAATAGGGATTGTAGTTGTGAGGACTCATAGTGGGGATTGTAGTTGTCACCAATTGTTGAGAATGTAGGAAAAACATTAAATCTATTGTACAAATCCATAGGTGGTGAAAATGTTACATGGATCTCATAAAAGTATAATTTATAAATTTTAACTAAAATAGTAATTTTAAATGAAAAAAGGTTAGTTAATTTGATAATTGTTTGAAAAAAAAAAATTTAATTAAAAAAATTTGTACTTTTCAAATTGGATGTTTAACACAATCAATGTCAGATATTAGGTGTCACACAACCATTCAATATTATCCTAAAAAAAAACTTTTATTTAGATCCATGTTAAAAGATATTTTTTGTGTATGATATATTTTAATGATAGAGATCTATTGAAATTATCCAATTAATAAATTAAAAAAAAAATCAAACTCACCAATTTAACCTATTTAAATCAATTATTTGTATAAAATTAAACTCACAAATTTAAACTATTTAAATATATTTATAAAAAAATTGGATCTTAAATAAATAAAGAAAAATACATTTAATTTAATGTTAAATAAAAAATAAAAAATAGAACTCATCCATGATTTTTTATTATAAATAGTACATGCAACTTAATACATATTATCCTTTCCATGTGAATAACAATAATCAAAGCAACTCATATTTTTGTTTTTACGTGTGCATCCAGAATTCTTCATATATGATAAGCAAACCTTTTTACCTGAGACCAAAACTTATAGTATTTCATCACTCCCAATTTTTTCATGTTGTATACAAGAGTATGCAATAAGTTTATGAAACGAAATTTTCGGTCAGAATAAGCTTGGGAAAATAAAATTTTATATTTTTTAACCAAGCCAATTTCTTATTGCCACAGGAGATGATTCTCTCGTTTGGCTATGATTGTATCTACCTATCGTCTCTTTTTTTAATACTTAAAAAGACAATATTAAATATATAGAAGAACTTCTTCTGTCACATTATTGTTGGATTGGTTGTCATTTGTATTCTGCCCCGTTTGAACAAGGGTGTTCATAGGCTTTCTGCATGTGCCACATGTCTCTCCTCTAGTATAGCTAAAATTGTGATTTGTATTTTTATTGCTGCAATAATAGAAAGTTATGTTTGCATCATTTTTCAGAGAGGGGCAAACATAATAATTTCTTGGTTCGATCTTCAGAACTTTAGAGTAGGTGGCCATAAATTTGGGGTCAAGTAGGTGGGATTTATTGTAGAAGTTGTGAAAACCAACTTCGCAGATTGCCAAGATCACTTGCATGCAAATAACCTGCTGAAGAGAAATCGAAAAAAGAAAGAAAAAATAGAGCTTGGAAAAACTCAACAAGATGAGAGAAAAAACTGTATTCCAAGATTGATTGAATTGAATGCTTCAGAAAAGAATTACAAGAGTTCAACCTTAAAGGTGAATGAAAACCCTAAAGCCTAAAAAAGCTAGGTTGCACAATATAATTAATAAAATATTAATTATATGCACCTACAAGATAGCTTAAGAAAACTAGAGTAATAGGCAACTTAATTAATTAAATCAAAGTGATTTAATTAATAAGTGCGAACAAATAATTACTCTAACACCCCCCCTTAAGCGAAGCTCAAGAGGTAAGCTAACCTAGCACAACTATGAAAGCAGGAAAAAAAAGAGTCCCGACAACAAGGTTTGATTAGGTACCCAAAATAAGGAAATCTCTGTAAACCGAAGACAAAGGAGAAAACCCATTGGGAAAAACCCCTCTCCAAAAAGAGATAGGAAAGAATGTTCCAGAAGATAGGAACAAAGAGAAGATCATGAAGAAAACCATTGGAGCAGAAGAAGCCGCAAACTCTATCAGAAAAAAACTGCTGATCTAAAGATCCTCCATGGAAATAGAAGGCACGAACCAAGAGTGTCTATATGGTAGGTGATCTATCTCACCGAAATGCATAGGTAGCCAACCATTGCAATCGCCTAGTATATAAGATCAAAATACTGAATACATAGCTCACTCCAACGAACCATCGAACCAAGGAAGCATTAGAACAACAAAATAACCCCTCCAATGCGGACAGGGTGAGGTGATAGGCAATTGAAAAGATGGGCCAAAAATCTCCTACAACATAGGAACCAAACACATCGAGAGTGAGGTACGGACACTTATAAAGGCACATGTCACCGATACTACATGAGGCAAAAGAGGAAGAGGGCACAAAATCGGCAAACAACTATCCCCCCCATGGCACTTTATAAAATAGTGCGAGTACAACAAACCACAATGATGAAAAGGATCTCGAAACGCAAGAGTGGCACTTTATCTCAATGCGTTTACATAAAGATGCTTACGAATGATATCAACAATGATCAAAATAGGAAAAAAGCTGATACAAAAGATAGTATAGCCCAAAAGCAGAGATCCCATGCCAAGAAAACGATCCTTAGACCTGAAATATCCAAGATATCCATCATAGAGAAAAAATGTCAAAAGTACGATAGAAAGAGCATGGGGCAGAATATGGAAGAAATTACATCATTTTTGAAAAGTAGACAAAACCAACTTTCCAAAAATATCATGTTTTCAAAAAACGGAGATGGGACGCACAAGAAATGCTCGTCGGAGTCAAAAATAGAACTTTACACTTCAACTACAAAAATATGAAACTAAACAACATCAAAACCAAAAAACTCCTACACCACTGTCTCCGTCTTGGAACCAACTTTCGGGCGGTTCTTTCTGATCGAAAATAGACCTCCGTATGCTCAAGATATGGCCAAAAAATCGTGAGTAGGTCAAAAAAGGACTTGGAGTGCTGGCAGGGGTGCTGATGTAGGATGATGTCATGCTGACATCAGCAAAACCCTAGCTTAAATTTGACAGCTTAAGGGCCGTCGTAGCAAAAAAGAAGGCCACATGTCAAGCCACATGGACGACACATGGCAAAGGGCTGACTTGACCTGGTGACGTGGCAAATGCCAACGTGGCACCCCAAAATCACGTCAATTGTCACAAACTCCATGCTAGTTGAGCTGAGATGGTGGGGCCACAGGGGGGCAGTGGTCGTTGGTGGTGGTGGCTGCAAGGGCGATTTTAGCTGGGGGCGCCGCTTGGAGGGTGGAGGGTCGGTGGTGGTTGCAGGGGCTGTGGTTAGGCCGTGGTGTCGTGCCCGCGGGCCGGGTGTAGGCGATCCTTCGGTGGCACGTGGGTGGTGTGCGGGTGGCTGCTGGGCAGAGCAGCCCAAAAATAATTTTTTTTTAAATCACAATAAATGCATCCGTACGGCCTCCCGTGGGGCAAAAAAATTTTGCTCGACGCTACGAAAGCCAAAAAAGATAAATTTTATATGGATCCTGACTGTAAACGGCCTTTAGAATCCAATGACAGTGTCCGTTCGGGCCCAAAGTGCTCTAAAAAATATCTCTTCCTCTCGATTGAAGAAAAAAGCACAAACAAACTGGGGTTTGTGCCTTCAAATCACGGCTTCAAAAATCATTCAACAGAGAAGCAACAGGGAGGCTTTGATACCATGTAGAAGTTGTGAAAACCAACTTCACAGATTGCCAGGATCACCTGCATGCAAATAACTTGCTAAAGAGAAACCAAAAAAAGAAGGAAAAAACAGAGCTTGGAAAAACTCAACAAGATGAGAGAAAAACTATATTCCAAGATTGATTGAATTGAATGCTTCAGAAAAGAATTACAACAGTTCAACCTTAAAGGTGAACGAAAGCCCTAAAGCCTAAAAAAGCTAGGTTGCACAATATAATTAATAAAATATTAATTATATGCACCTACAAGATAGCTTAAGAAAACTATAGTAATAGGAAACTTAATTAATTAAATCAAAGTGATTTAACTACTCTAACATTTATCAGTGGTCATATAGAGTTTGCCTTTTTGGATGGTGAAGATTTGGTGGGATAACTAGCAATACATTCCATTATTAAGTTCAATTAATGTTGTCTATTCAAAGAGATATATTTTTGAATTTTTGAAGTGGGAAAATAGCATAAAACCCCAGAAAAATTCCAATGAACCAATTGAAAAATAGAAATAAACTAACATAAATTAATTTAAAAATAGAAATCATGTTAAACTTTACAACATGAGTATTTTTAGAGTTGCATAGATAAAATAGGGGGGTCTAGTGAAAACATTAGTACCCTCCCTATATATAGGTAGGGACTAAAAAACACTATAAAAAATAATTTATTTATAAACACAAATGAAGCCAACTTTATTATTATTATTATTATTAAGTAATGTGGTAATTGATCGCACAACCATTTTTATTGGGAGAAGTTCTATATTTTGGACATGCCGAATTTTGTAATTCGAGGAGAAGTCATTATTGTATATGCAAAACATTTTAAATATGAGAGTGTGGTGTGCTTGCAAGGTATGGAAACCATTGTCTATGCAACACCCAAATTCTAATTATTGAAACTAATGTGAAATTAAGATATTTTGTGTGCTTTGATTTTAATTAAATTAATAATTATAATAAATGGTACAATTCAAGTGTTGTATAGATATTATTGATATGTAAGATAACTTAAGTATTCATTATTTTGTCTATTTATTTCTTTCATTTTATTTATATTTACTTATTTGTTTATTAATCTCTCTCGCCATTTATATTTCTTTTTACTGCTTCCTTTCCATCTCTCTCTCCCCCCCCCCCCCCCATTTAGTTGTTCCTCTCTCTATCTCTCTTTATACTTATCACTTTGTATCTATATCTACATCTCTTTATCTTTGTCTCTCTCATTCTTTCCTTATGTCTCCTCTATATATATTTATATCCACCATCTCTATCTAGTCCTTTGTCCTCTCTTTATCTACCCCTTTTCTTCTCTACATATCACTCTCCTCTATATCCATTCATTTTCTTACTTAACAAATATATGCATTCATTGTACATCTAGTTGCTACACCATAATAAGTTTCATCAACTTTTGTGCTTTTCCATCCACTTCTCCATCATGTGCTCCTAAATCATCTTTATTTCATGTAACCTATACCTATACATGTTAATCACATCTACATTCATCATTAGTATTATCCTTAGACCACCTAGCATTTAGTTGAGCCCACATTGAAGAAATTAATATGTTACTTTTCATGTACTCGTTCCTAGTTAAATTTAGAAAGATTAAGGTTTGTATTGCACTAAAATAGACTACATGACACTCCTACATTTCTTATGTTGTAAATTATAGATGATTTGAACTAATATCAATATTTTCATTGTATATAATCATCTTACACCCATGCCAAATCATCACAAAGAAAAAAAAGAAAAAAGTGTGAAATGTGGTGAGTTAAACTAAGATTTATTTTTAAATTTCAATGAAATTTCATAATTTATCACGAGACTACAGATACTTATGTAAGATTTGTTTTTACTTTGATTCTCTATTACACTAGCAATGGATCACTAATCTCTTTCAAAATATTGATAGAAAATAACTTTTATATTATAAATTTTGAAAATGACATTATCCTAAGATTTGCATATGGTATTAATCCAATGTGTCTAATTTTATAACATTTATTTTACAAATCTTAAAATAATTATGAAATTCATTAATCTACCTCTTTAGGTAAAACAACAAACTCGAGATCTAATTTAGTGGTCTAGAGCTTTTATAATATTACTCATGTTAATTTTGTAATATTTTTTCTACATTAATGCTCAGGATTATTCCATGTAATTCATTATTTGAATAACAGAGAGTTGTGTCATTTTTTTTTACTTCAATTTTATATTATCCTAACAATAGATTATTGAATGCATTTTAAAATATTGATGGTAAACAAATCTTATAAAATTGAATCCAAAAATATTATGCCCACCTTATAATTCAATAAATCTAAAAATAGTAATAAAAAAAACCCATTAGTTAATCCAGAGAAAAAATACATAACAAGAATCTAGTTTAATGGTGTGGGTTTCTATACTTATTTTTGTATTAAGAAAAAAGTGGCTTTGAAGGGACTTGAAACCCTTTGTAGAGTAATTACACTAGATGAAGCATTTAAAGGCCCAAGGAAAAATAGACCCAAAGACAAAATAATAGCCCAAAAACAATCCATCATGTCATAGAGACACATAAAAAGCCAAGAAACACAATAACAAAATAAAACATAACAAAAATTAGAAGAAATGCTAGAACTTAGCTAACCCATCGATTTCAATGCCCTAGTGACCTCCTCTTCCATCTCAGTTATTCTCTACACTTCACTCTTCAAATCCAACAGCTAAGTTGGATTGGACTACTCCTCCTTCTTAATGCTTATCTAGTTCTTTTACCTGAACTAACACCTACTCTAACACTCTCCTTAGGAACTTGCACCACATTCCCAATAGCCTTCAACTGTAGAGATCCCTCCATCTTGCTCACCATTATATTCCTCATAATTTATGTTAATATCTCTGAGTCTCATTTCCTATTAGTGTCAAACACTTAGTCATATATAAGGCAAAGTCAGTCGGTCATCACTGTGACCGAGATACTCTATATAGGTTGAGTCATGCAAAGACTTGTAAATAATCATGTATATGGTGAGCTCTATAAGAGTCAAGCAAGTCTTTGATCGTCAAGTACTTTTTGTATAAGCTAAGCCTAGTAAATGTCAAGAAGACAAAGCACATAGATGCTAAGTTATACAAAAGGAGCCAAGTATAGTTAAGGTCGAGCAACAACAAGTAGAATAGTTATGACCAAGCATCAGAGATAGTATGTGTCGAGTAGCATAGAGAGAACATAAAAACCTAGAATGATACAAAATTTGAGGTAAACCTTTTCAATTCGACATGGACATGACATTTAATGATCGTAGAATTTGTTATAGAGGTTGTTACATGTTTTGACATGGATCATCGATCCCTATGAGGAAAGAATAACTAATCAAGTGAAGAGGCAAAAAGAGAAGCATCTAGAAGACTCTATAGATGTATTTAAATAGGCAAATACAAACCCTATTTTGATATGCAATATGGATGAGATTGTGAAGTATGCAACGAAAGCGAAGTGTTGTGTGAAGGAGTTAAATTTTGGATGTTGCATGTGAAAGTTGTGAATAATAGGGTTAGCGACCTAATGAAGCAGTGGAGGACTAAGAAAAGATATATCAAATTGGAGATTAGATCAGAGATTGGAAGGAGGTGGTCCATAATCAACAATTATAAGTGCAGGCCGAAGGATTAGGTACTAAATTAGTCTTGATAAATTGAATCAAGGAAAATCTCTTAATAGAGTGGTTTTAAAAGAACTTTGTAAATCTCCTAATAGAGTCCTCACTTTATTATAAGTTTTAAATTCTTTAGTCAAGGTAAGACCTAATAGTTTTAAAAGGTTTTAACACAACATATCCCTCACAGGGTAGATCATCATAAGTGATCAAAATTGTAACCCTAACAAGTTAACTTTGTTACTGCATTAGTGAATATTTGTGGGTGCCATCCCCACCCCAGTCTTACCTTCACCTTAAAGTGTTTCTAGGTTACCAAATATTTTGTGTTATGTGTTTACCTATCATGGATGTGATTTATAGTTAGATCTATTTCAGCATTTTATTTTCCAAGTTATGTTATGCATAAAGTAGATGTGAGATGGTCAATATGGTGAACACAATAAAGTTGTTTTGAAGGATAAAAGTTTTATAGATCCTGATTCACCCCACCCCCCACCCCCCACTCAGTATCTTAGTTTTCTAATTAAAATTCCAACAATTAGTATCAGAGCATTGGTTCTCTTGAAAGAAGTCTAACATCCTGTGAGTTCAGATCTTGGAGATAGAGGCTTACAAATTGGGAAAGGTTATTGACAATCAAGTGATTGACATCAAGCTCATATTGTAGTCACTTGAAGAAGCAAGAGAGGAACTGAGGAAATCCCTAAGAAAGAGAAAAGATATGGCCATTCAATAGAATGACACACTTTGTGAAGACGTTGATACACAAGAATTTCTTGACACTGGAAATTCCAATGAAAGTGATGCATCCATTTCAGATGTAATCGAGAAGAACATTATCCTAAATGAAGAAGTTAGAGTAATGAAAAGAGAACATGCAATCCATTCAGTAAGGCTATGTGAAATGACCAAACAAAAGAAGAAAGATGAAGAAGATGAAGTTATGGCTGAGGAAGACAAAAGACAAATGACTATCAAACTTAAAGAAAGGTCATCTAATGTACAAAAGCTTACAAATGCTCATTTAGACATGATGAATCAACTGATGTTTACAAATCAAGAATTGAATAGAAAAGACATAGAGATAGAAAATTTGAGATCACAAAGTGACCTACTAAGGAATGAGTTAAGATTTGAGAAAGAACTAGTGAAAAGGATGAACAAGTCTAGTGAAACACTAAGATATTTTGAAGAACTGACGAGATCACCTAGGTCATTTGGAAGGACTTCTAGACTAGGTCATATAAAGCAACATTCATCTGTCAAAAAAGGAGAATCATCCAAGAGTGGAGAGCTAAGGAATGTAAAATCAAAAGACAAACCTACATGCTATCATTGTGGTAAACTTGGACATATTGCAAACATTTGTAGAAGCAAGAATGGTATGCAAAACCCTAAACCTAACTTTAGTGGTTATTATTTTTATTGCAAAAAGGAAGGACATCAAATACACGAGTGTAGATCAAGAATGAACAATATACCCATTGCATCTATATTTGAGGGATATTGTTACAATTATCAAAAGTTTGGACATAGAGCATATGAATGCAGATTGTAGGCAAAACCTAACTGGTCAAGTAGAAGGCAAAATAATGCACCTAAGAAATTTTGTTCTAATTGTCACAAGATTGGACATGTGAACAAGAACTGTAGAACCCGAGCACCAGTGCCAAATAATGAACACGTCAAGGGTAAAGGAAAAGTAGATGTTGAACAAACAAAGAGAGAGATGAATCAAACCTGGAAGAAAAAGGTTGAAGTAGAAAGTAGTGGAACAAATGAAGTTAAGATCACCTAATCCAATGGAGAAGGTTATCACACCACCTCAAATTGATTAAGATAGGGATGTAAGGGACTATATACTTAATGATTTATCTTACATTAGTTCCTAACTTAAAATGTGCAAAACTTCATATCTCTATGAGGAAAGATGCATTAGAACAAATCTATAAAAAGAATAGTGCAAAACAATCATTTACATGTTTGGATGCCAAACATCAATAGAATTATCCATATTAGTTGAGCATTGCTATATGGACTGAGTACCCCAAATGTCAAACTGATGTATAGGCCAAGTTAGATGGAATTGACTGAGCTGTATAATGGAGACTGAGTTCAAAAATTAGTAATGATCGAGACAGTTGGATTCCACCTAATTCAACATTAATAGATACCCTAACTTGAATGAATAGAGGTATATATCAAGAATTTGAAGGTATTGTATACACCTTGCATTTAGATTTTGAAGAGCATAGAGTGATTTGAGCAATTAGTGAAATAATTTTTAAAGGCGATCGGAAGCGAATCAGTGGAAGAGTGATCGAGTATTGATCTCAAGTTGTGCCGAGTTGTTTAGAAAACAAAGTTTCAAAACCCTAACATGAGAAAATGGAATCTTCATTATCTACATTGAAGAATCAAGGAGAGGTAAGAAATATTTGATTGGTGAAGAGTGCCACTTTTCCTCTACCTAAGTTTTGTGTTAATCCTAAGATTGCTATGAAAGGTGATTCAATGGGTGCGCTATCATCGATACCACCTAAATTCATTATGATTCATGATGTAAGGAGTTGTTACATGTGTAAAATTGATGAAGTTGAAAACTATGAGATTCGTGTGGCATATGGAAAATTGTGTGATGAAGGAATATTAAAGGATGAGTTTAAAATTGTTGAGAGGAAAGGTTTAACTTGTGCCCTAGATTTTCCAAGAAATTTCAAGATTGAATGGATTAAGGAATTGTTGAGCATAATTCATGACATGAAATTTTGGTTAGAAAATAGACCAGCTAAGATTAAAAAGAAGGTAATTTATGTTATTACTGGTTACCCTAAATTTACAAGAAGATAATGTGGTGCCAAATTAAAGAAGCTATTGAGGCAAATACCAAAGCCAAGTGGAATGGATGTGTGTTGTCTATTTCTACCATCACTAGTCCATTAATCGAATTTGTAGTGAGAGTGATTTCTCATAGGTTTTATCAGTCAAGCTGACTAAATAGTGTATCGTGTATGGAAGTTGATCAGGTGTGGAAGATCATGATGAAGGATCATGAATATGATCTTGCCGAGTTGCAACAATTACAACTAGTAGAGAACCTAAAATTAATTAGAAAAGTGAAGAATTCAATGTGTAAGTTTGAATCATTGATTATGTGTATTTTCTTTTACAATCAAAATTATTTTCCAACTAATGGAAATATTGTATGGGAACAAGACAAACCTGTTACAAGACATATTAGTGAGTATATAATATAGTTGGGAGAATTTTTGAAGATATTCTAGATAGATATTTTGAAGAGTTCAAACAAAAATTGAGAAAGAGACTAAGGATCCCAACATCATTGGTTATGAAGCATTATAATGATATGTGTTTTCTAGTTGATACACATAACACATTTGTAGTGGAAATTAAGCTAAGGAAAGCCTAGCTTAAACCTTTTGGCTATGAAATTGATAGAAATGACATGAGTGCATCAATTACTACACTACTTATTGAGGAAGTTGATATAGAGGCTAAGCCCTTTGGCAAGTATGAAGAAGAAAAGGCTAGAGTAAAAGTAGATATCAAGATTGATTCCACTGATAAAAAGAGAAAGAAGATGATTGAAGATCTAGAAAGTAAATTAGGCACACAGTCCAAAAGAAAAGAACCTTTGATGGTTACTCAAGGAATTGGAGAAAACTAAGGAAATGGGAGTGGTGAAGAGGAAGAAAGTATAGAGAAATAGGGAAAAGCCCTAGCATTGGTCACCCCACTAGGGAAGAAGGCTAAAACATTGAAAACCACTAAGCCTAAGGTGAGAAATGTTGCAAAGAAGATGATATACAAGCCCCTCTTTCCTCTCACACCATAGAGACTGAGAACCATGGCAGTGGCGACAAGTAATACTAAGCCACCACTAAAGAAGGAAGTAGTAAAGATTATTAAGTCAAGCCATGGTTCAAGTGGCACAAGTGTAGCTAAGAGAAAAATGCCACCACCATAGAGCAACCAAAAAGGAGAAGGATAATCAAGAAAAAGGAAGCTAAAGAGGAAGATACAAAGAGGACCAAGTTTGATGAACGTGGTCATCATTGAGTCATTGTAACTACCAAAACTAGAATATTGACGAGGTATATGCCAACATCAAAAACTTTGTAGGCTTGTCAAGATTTAGATATGTAAAATATGATACACTAAGCAATGATGTTAAATCCAAGGGAGAAGAAGCTATGATAGAAATGATGGCTAATAATACGCTTGCACCTATAGAATTGGAAAAGAAGATTCCAAATGATATGTATAGTAGACTTGATAGAAAGTGGCAATAGGCAATAGAATTTGTGAAGAAAATAAGAGAACACACATTAGCCAAGATTATGCATGAATTGAAAAATAAGAAAAAGAAAACATTTTTGGACAAGTATAGGAACTGATTTGTTCCTAAATTCAAAACATTCATGATTTTACAATATAAAATTGAGGTTGTTGTACAGAAAAAAGAATTATAATTGAATAGTATTTTTGGATTAACTATACGAGTAGGCAAACAAGAGAAATAAGTGTCCAACACAATAACCATTGAGGATGATCAAAGTGATGAAGAAAGTTCAGATATGCCAATCCCACAGGGCAATGTATCACCCATTCATGATACTATACCTAATACTCCAATATTGTAGCAAATAAGGGAATATCCCAAGGAATGAGAAGTACAAGTCCATAATATTGATGAACACAAGATAACTCTTGTAGTAGAGTTTGAGGAACCAAAAAAGGAGACAAAACAAAAGGATCAAGATAAAGACTCAAATGTACACCAATCTACTACAGGTCAAGAAGGACCACATGTCTCAAGACCTTAGGATGAGAGAAATAAGGAGATTGGATAGAAAGAAGAAGAAACAAAAAAAAAGAATGTAGTGTTGAGTGCTACTATTGTTGTTCCGAGCACTAAAGTACAAGCAAGACCAAGTGGTGACACACCATCACCCACTCTTACTCTAGTAGTGTCGAGCAACATCACCCCAAAGAAAGGAAAATGAAATAATATAAAAGACAGTTCTCCAAATAATAATGTTACTCTGGATGAAGTAATTGATATGCCAAAATGGGATCTAGCCAATCTCACTTTTGAGCAAATTGTTATTTTATAAGACATATTAGCAAGAAAGAAAAGGCAATAAGAGACAAGGCCAGAACAACAATAGAAATAAGTGTTGCATGATATCAAGGACATATTTTTTGGTGCCTTTGATATTCAGGGCTCCCATTATCTCTTAGTTGGTGCCAATAGTTAAAAAATTCAACACTGAAGATATTGAAGCAAATGAAAAACTTATGGCCTAGTCTAAAAATAAATTTGAAAAGAGAGTAATACACAAAGTTTCTACTTTCATTGGAGTCAAAAAATCGAGTTGTAGGCACTAGTAAAGAACATAGAGGAACTTGTGAAGAAGGTACAAGATCTATATAATATACTTTGTGATGTGCCAAGTTTTACTAATGAATTTCATGCAAAATTTCAGAGGATTTAGGCTGGCATGAAGTTATCAGGAGGATCTATCACTTAGTCAACTAAATCAAGCTCAATGCATTATAAAATAATTTTTTTCGCATAAGGAAGATTGGTTGAGCTACACATAGTGGATAACAAGATGTGAGAAAAATGGATCTCCATACAATCCATGTTGATACCTCATTTGGAGGTTATGCAACAAGAGGTAGCTGCATCAAAGGCACTAGTTCAACGAGATCATAATCTTTCAATTGTTGAAAGCTTAATTGATTTAGCACAAAATTTTGAGTTGAAGAACCATGTTTTGGAATCAAAAAGAACCACATGGGATCATGCTCTTTCCATTGTTAATCAAACTCATAAACCATTCATTGATAAATATAGTTTGATTCTATTTACACAACCCCAGCAACAGATGCCCCAACAACATACATAAGTGTAAAAAACAAGGGGGAATGGAATGGAATGAAATGAGTTACAAGGTGAGCTACAAGGGGGGAGTATAAGATGAAAGAATGGTAAAAATACAAAAACATGAAGTTACAAGAGACATAAAATAGACAATGTATGACAAAGCTACAATCAAACTATTTTGAGTTGTGTGAAGTATGTATTGTGTATTGTATTGTAAAAGAAAAAGTTTTGAAGTTCTATAAGAACCAATTCATAGGCATAGGGGAAGTACTATTGTTTTTGTATTGTAAAGGTGTAATCATGACAAAGTATTTTTGCCATTGATGTCAAAGGGGGAGATTGTTGATATCTCTAAGTCTTGTTGTCTACTAGTGCCAAACACTTAGTCATATATAAGTCAAAGTCAGTTAGTCATCACTGTGACCAAGCTACTCTATATAGGTTGAGTATGAAAATACTTGTAAATAATCATGTATATTTCAAGCTCTATAAGAGCTGAACAAGTATTTGGTCACTGAGTACTTTCACTATAAGCGAAGCTTGGTGAATGTCGAGTAGACAAAGCACATAGATGTCAAGTTATATAGAAGGAACCAAGTATAATTAAGGTCAAGAAATAATAGAAGAACAATTATGATGATCATTAGAGACAATATGTGTTGAGTAACACAGATAGAACATAAAAGTCTAAAATGATACTTGAACTTTGAGATAAACCATTTCAAGTTGACATGGACATGACATTTAATGATTGTAATGTTTGTTACAGAGATTGTTACACATTATAAAGAGGATCATTGATCCATGTGAGGAAAGAACAACCAATAAGGTGACAAGGCAAAAAGGGAAGCGTCTAGAAGAGTCTATAGATATCTTTAAATAGGCAGATCCAAACCCTATTTTGATACGCAATGTGGATGAGATTGTGAAGTATGCAAAGGAAGCAAAGTGTTGTGTGAAGGAGTTAAGTTTTGGATGTTGCATGTGAAATTTGTGAAGAAAAGAGTTAGCAACCTAATGAAGCAGTGACAAACTAAGTAAAGATATATTAGATTGGAGATCAAACCAAAGATTGGGAGGAGATCTATAATCAACAATTATAACTGTAGATCAAAAGATCAAGTACTAAATCAATTTTGATAGATTGAATCAAGGTAAATCTCTTAACTAAGTGTTTTTGACAAACCTTTTAAAATCTCCTAATAGAGTTCTTACTTCATTGTAAGTATTAAATCCTTTAATCAAGATAAGACGTAACAATCTTAAAAGGTTTTAAAAGAGAAAACTTGTCACAAGGTAGATCATCAAAAGTGATCAAAATTGTAACCTAACAGGTTAACTTTGTTACTTTAGTAGTGAAGATTTGTGGGTTTCATCCACACCCTAGTTTGACCTTCACCTTAAAGTGTTTATGGGTTACCAAATGTTTTGTGTTATGTATCTACATTTCATGGATGCGATTGATAGTTAGATCTATTTCAACATTTGATTTTCCAAGTTATGTTATGCATAAACTAGATGTGAGATGGTCAATATGGTGAATGCAATAAAGTTATTTTGAAGGATAAATTTTTTATAGATCCTAATTCACCCCCTCCTCTTAGTATCTTAATTTCCCAATTAAACTTCCAACAAATTTCTTCCAAATTCTATAGGACCATATGGGAATCAATCAAGATCTTCTTAAGGGTGAACTCCATCTTATCAACTATCTAATTCAAATCATCCATTTTACCCTCAACCACTAAAGTCTTCTTTTCCTCAACCTCCATAATATCCAACATCTTATTTTTCTCCTCATGATTCCATAGGGAACCAACATCAAAGAGGGGGGAGAATTTCTCATTTTACTCTTCAAATCCTTCACCTTGATCGACAAAGCACAAAGCTTCAATTTGAGGCCCTTACTTCCATGGAAGGCTCATTTTATTAGATGGAAGGAGTAGAGAGCTTCACTCTTGGCCATTTGCAAAAATCCAATAACCATCTCTTGTTTTTTTGTCCTTGAAAGCACTAAGCATCAAGAAAATGAAGAGGATATAACATTCAAATCCTTCTTCCCTTTTGAATCTTCAAAGGGAGTGTTTAAAATGTAGATATCATGGTCCATACCATCCTAGAATTCTTCTAGTAAAGGAGCCTTACCTTCCTCAACAAATTTAATCCTTGAATCTGACACAATAGAATCCAGACCCTCCTTTCTTGTCTTCTTCATTCTTTCCTTGTTCACAAGAGGGATGAAATGCACATCATCCTAGGACCAAATGACATAGTCCTCCTACAAGTTTTCATCTTCATCATCTTTTGTCTCCACATACTTTTCATCCCATTCAACCCTTTTCTTAGACAAATCTTACACGACCCTATGCTTCAAAGAATCCATCTTAGAAGAGGGGCTAGAGACCCTTTTTTTCATATGGGAAGGGGGATCCTCCTTATTTTCCATTCCTTTATCCTCTCATTCAATCTTTCCCTTCAATGAAACATCCTTAGGAGACTTGGAAAGCTTTGTCCTTTAAGTAGGAGGGACATGAGAAGCCTCTACATTCTCTTATATATCCTCCCTTGGACCTTCGCAAGAAGGCCCAATATATTTTCTCTTCTTAGTAGTAGGTCAAGGTGTAGTAAGCCTAATGTAATTACAAATACCCTAGTGAAAAACTTATCTCTTAGGGTTCCTCATGTGCATCTTTACACTATAGTTAAGGTTCAACATCAAGAAAAAAGGGAAGGACACATAGGTTGTGTCAGTAGTGCAGCTCAAGCATAAAAAATGGTACCCATGAATCTAGTATACCTACTATCTAAAGTAAAATACTCCATTATGAGTTCAATAACTTCTCTCCAAATTTTCTTTATCCGATCAGGCTCATGAAAGGAGGAATTTCCTTTTTCAATGATTTCCCTCTCTAGGTTTGTCTTGGGAAACTTGATAATCATGTTATCAAAGGTATTCATATCTTTGTAGTATGTAATCCCCTTCATGGAGATCCCAGTAACCCTAGCCACCAACTCCTCATTTGTCATTAGTTTCCTACCCTCCATCATTCCAAAACCATTTTGCTAGCCTGCCAAAAACTCTAGTTAAGTTGATGCATCAAATCTATGTAACTTTTGCATATTACCATCACCCCACCTTTCATCATCATCTTCCAAACATCTGGTTCCATCTTCCAGAAATGACATGACACATGCTCAGTGCACTTTAACTCACCTCCAATGTTCACAGAGAAAGAATGGCCACCCTATAGGAAAATATGAGACTTATAAATGAAACTCCCCATCACAAAAACCACAAAAATACCTAGCAAGTGTGTGGGGAATTATTAAAGATTAATTCAGACATCCTTTCTAGATTCATCCACTCATATCTAAGGAAGGATTTTATGTCATTATTTGAATTCACCCCAACCCTCCCATATAATGATTTCATTGCATTAACTCCAATATTAGCCACACCATTGACCATAAGATTGGTTCCCTATAGGAATGTGCAACACCCTACTTGGAAACCCAAAAGAAATAAACCTAATATGATACAAAGTTTATTGATATATTTTTAAAAAAAACTTTAAACAATACAAGATAACAATGTGGAAGCAATTTACACATATGCATCAAGTACACATAAGAAATTACAAATACAATTTTTTGTTGCTCAAGGGAAACCCTCCTATATAATGATTTCATTATCATTAACTCCAATATTAGCCAAACCATCAACCACATTTGACTTCCCTATAGGAATATATAAAACTTTGCTCGAGAACCCAAAAGAAATAAACCTAATATGATACAAAGTTTATTGAATTTTTTTTAAAAAGTTTAAACAACACAAGATAGCAATGCGGAAGCAATATCCACATACACATCAAATACACATAAGGAATTAAAAATATGATTTTCCTTTCCTAAAGGGTTCCTTCATGTTGAGTCACATTTGAGAAAGTTTTATTAATAAGTCTAAGTCTCAAGCACAATGTCCATAATCATAAATGATTGACAGATACATGATCTCATAAACACATGCATAAAAACAACTGATATGATAACGTACTTTTAGATAACATCATCCATTGCACATGTTGTAGGGTATGTGAGAATATATACAAGCACATCAGAATACAAGATACATGATAACATACATAAATCAACTAAATAGAAGTCACTCAGATAAGAATAAGAATGATAATGGTACATCTGCATCCATGAACATCCAACATCTGTCAAATTGATCTGGACCCAAATGGTAAGAAGACATTTCCTCCCAACCATGTGGTCACCTAATTAGGCTCCCACTCCCACTGTATAGGAGAGATAATGTAGTATCCACACACAAATAATCAAATCATAAAATAATCCTAGGTAGGGGATCCAAATATACCTCAAGGGTAACACAAACTATTGATAAAGAAAATATAACCAAAGTCAAAGAAAGCACTCATCCAAACCAGCATCACATACCAAAATCAACAATAGATATCAAGTACAAATCAAATATCAAAACCAAAAAGATACAATCACCTCCAAATCAAAGTCAAGTTTCATAAGCACAATAATCAACATATAGTAATTGTCATCAGTAAAAGTAAACCACCAATCACTAACTCCAATAATAAAAACACCACTGACGAATAACTCACACTCATCAGTAACAGTCAATTGTCAACAATAACTGGCATTCAATCAATAAATAATAATTCACAATAAATACGCCATCACAAGTAACATCCAACAAGTACACCACTAATAAATACATCACCAAAGACATAATAAAGAAAACATTAAGGATACTTAGGCTATATACTATTGAGTGTCATCACATGAGCCAAATCTAAGGCTACATTGATAGTCTCTCAGGACTCCAGCCCCCTAGTGACTCTATGCAAAACCATAATACCCTCTTGTGAAGATGAGGAAACTAGTCACATCTCTCGAGGTATCATCTCATTCCTATCCTTAGCATATGAAAGCACTCAAGACATGGATGAGGAAAAATCTCTAACTTATGTTTTTAATTTATTTCAAGGCATAGGGGAGGAAAGTATTTTAATTACTATGTCAACACTTGTTACACAACTTACAATGAGTTACCCTGGCAGCCAATTTGGGCTTCACCTCCCATTGCAAGCCACTCTCATAGGCATGCACCTAGACTACCTTCCCAAAACTCACAAATCACAATTGTGTCCCATACAAAAAAAGTAATATTGATTGAATTTAGTTCCTTAACAGACAACCAGAAAATAACATTGGTTCTCAAAACCCAAGTCCTCATATATGTCCATCAAAAACTATTTCGTAAAATAAATCTCATTTTGAATCATAAAATAAATCATGACATCTGGTCAAATAATCATAAAAGAAATCTCAAAAATGCCTCTAGTGCACATCCTAACTTGGCCAACTAAACAACCCTTAAAGAAAACCAATATGAAAATAAATATCAAAAGACTATAAAGAGAATATTTAAAAAAACACATAGTTTACAACCATATGATTTGATTTCATTGTTTTCTCTTCTTTAGTTTAGCCATAAAGATGTGTTTAACATTAAAGTAAGAATATACATGTTAATATAAATTGTTATGCTAATATACCTATTTAAATCAATAAATATTTAAATGTCAAAACTCTTTGTGCATATAGAATATCATGCAACATTGTCATGTTATTAATTTAAATTATCTTAAATCATTAATGATTTAATTAATAACATAAATATATATTATTAGATTTAAATATTCATATCAATTCCATTTCTAAAATATTAATATGACTTTTATCTAAGTCCAATAATAATATTTACTTTTCCTTTAATTCATAATGCAATTAAAGATAACTCAAACTTGGAAGTATAATTTTAATTAAGTTATTTGTAATTTCTCTCATGATATTATATATTCATAACTAGATGATTATATAGTGAACTCCACTATAACCTCTTTTAAAATATAACTAAATCACAATAATATATTTATTAATTTGTAACTCTACTTGCATTAATAAATATATAACAAGTTATGACCCATTAAGACCTTTAAAAGTAATTGATATTGAAAACCCACTCAGGAGAAAATAAGTAGTATTTATTTATTTAATTTTCAAAGTAATTAGTATTTATTTATTTAATTTTTAAAATAAATAAATAATATTTTTTAAAATTTTAAAATTAATATTATTATTTTTATTGGTAAACGACTAAAGCCTTTGGATTATATACACTTTAAAAAAAATTACAAATATTAAGTAACTCCATTCAAACGAGCACTGGTAGGAAAGAACAGAGAAGAAAACCTCTAATCTTGCTTAGGACTTTCGTCCTATACACTTTTACATATTAAAAGGGGCACACCCTAGTTTGTTTGTATCTAGCTCAGTATTACAATATCATATTTTTTATGATAACAGTAGTCTTCCTCTTAAACAATATTGAGAGAGATATGAGTTTGTCTACTTTTATGTTGTGAATTTTGAGTAGAGTTGTTCCAAAATTAATAATTAATTATAGTTTTTTAATAAATAAATCAAAAAATTAAATTAAATTTTATAAAATTAAAATAAACATACAATTAACATTTTTGCATGTCTTTGATATCTCAAATTTAGACAACCATAATATACTTGGTTTTCTATCTATAATATATTTATTTTCACATGCATGTATAAGTTTAGTTACAACACTTTTTCCCCTCAATTAATCTTTTATTTTCTAATCAATTTTACAATTAAATTATTTTAGATATAAGAATTATTATATTTTGATCGGTAAATGGCCATAGCCTTGATATATTTTATTAATAATTAGATATAAGAATATTTATCTTTATTTAAAAATTCATGATAATCACATGGTTCTAATGACAAATTTAAAGTTGTTCAATTTGTTATTTTCTTTAATTTTCTATAATTAAAATTTCCCTATATTAGAAAGGGTTTACAAAAATACAGTCATAATAATTTTTTAATATTTTATACATTTTTCTCAGTCAATTTTCTTGATTAATATGTTTTCCTTTTCAAAATATACAACATAATTCTTTATCCAAAAGTCAATACAATAAATTAATAAACATTATGCAAGCACCCAAGAAGACATGAAGTAGAGAAAATTTTCAATAAAATTCTACAATGGCTTTTCAAACCCTACCTCAAAATAACAACTAAAATCTGAGATAATCTGTGAATGCATAGAAGTCCAAACCCTCTGAAACTTTCAACAATTATTTTGCTCCAATTCCAAATTTTGCTCCCCAAAACTTGTGTGTCCCTCAAATGAACTACAAACCTTCTAATAAATAACCATAACCCTAACTACGGTTTATGTTCCCCAATTACTAAAAGCCACTAACTTTATTAAATAATAATCATTTTAATTATTTGATCCTTGCATGCACACTCAAAGAACTTTTTAAATTAAAATATTCTTTTATTTTCTTTTCCTCCACTTTATTAATTAGCGGAAGCACTGTTTAAAGCATATTTTATAATTTAAATTAATATCAATAATTAAACCTCATTATTTTAATACAACTCTTATTTAATTATTATTAATTAAATAACTAAAATAAAGTAATATTAAATCTTTAATCTTTTAATTCTTTTTAAATCCAACTTCTTAAATTATACTTTTAAATTAATTTTTTTAAATTTGAAATACATATTTAATTAATTTAATAATTAATTAAATATTATCATATTTTAATTTCCCTTTAACCAATTTCCAAATTAGACTTCTTAATTAACTCTTTTAAATTAAAGAACATATTTAGTTATTTTTCAATTAATTAAATATTCTCATATTTTAATATTTTCTTTTTAGTCAATTAATACTTAAGAATTGTTGGTGTAAATATATATTTACTATTTACACTTTACTTAAGTTTACTTAGGTTAATGCATTATTTTATTATTTATTTTGTGAGACACTTAAGAGTTTGTGCACCTTTATGAGTTGTCATGTTTACAACACAAAGTACGCAACTCTAATTCAACACATAGTGTCTACAACACTGGAGTTTGCATCATTCACTGAGTTGTCATGTAGACAACACAATTATTTGCATTCTCTTTTTAGCACATGTTATCTACAACATTGATTTGCATGATACACCCTTGTAGGCTTATCCTCTCATCATCACACTTACTTCCATGCTTAATGGAGGATAACCCATATCTGGTGGACATGTGCCTGGTTGTATGGCTTATCATGTAGCTAATTCTTAGGCATTCTAGATGCATCTCAGAGGCCTTTATATATAGGCACTCCTAGTGTACTTTTATTCATATTGAATCGAATACATATCAATATTTTGATCATACTCTTTCTGGTCTACAATTGTGCTTGTGTTTGAGTTCTTAGTTCTTGGGTCAATTTTTCCCTAAGGCAAATTCTTACATGGTATCAGAGCTTGGAGAATCTCTCTTCACATAGCCTTTCGAGACTATTGTTGCTTCAACACCTTGGCCCAAAAATTAGAGTACTGCAAAAATTGGAAGGGTCTAGAGCCTAAACAGACCTCGCCATTGCCTTCAAAATGTCGATTTGGTGCAAATTAGCTATAAATTCGGCTACCCTAGGCCAAAATCGATTGTGAGACAAATTTTTTTTGCAAATCGACACTCGAAGGCCCTGATTTGCAACACGGGTGGCCTTGCAGAGAAATTTTTTTTGGTAGAACCGAGCAGTCACACCTTGGCCCTACAATTTGGGTGAATATTCCTTAATCGATATCAGACTGTACTAATCCTGGCGGGCCGTACTACTATTCCAAAAAATCTCAACAGTGAACTCACTTACCAACAAAGACCCTCACTAGCCGACACACATTGCGGCGGCAACTTCCCACCAACGATGTTGGTTTATGTTTAATATTGCGATTGGAAGCCTTTATTCTGCATTCTGTGCAGGTTTCTTAGCAATGTGGGACTAATTTTAGTCCCCATGCCAGAGTTCTTCTTGCTAGCACTGGGAGTTTAACCCTCTAGCCTAGAAAACTTTTGCATCCATTGAGAGTTTTGTGACTACACTTGTGAGGTTCCTTTTCCATGCAGTGTCTTTTACAGTTGTGACACATCCCCGTGGACTTGTGACTCTTTCACCACACGACAAGCCTATAGCGACACACTGGTAACAAATAATAGAGCCACGTTGAATTCAGGCCATTAGCTTCCTAGGAACGTGGACTCTTTTCATGCAGTCCCATAGTCACGTGGACCATCCACATTGCTACCACGTGGCATCCATTGGAGCCTCCTCACCACAATAGCAGACGCAACCACATCCACGTGGATCCATTGACGTGGTAACTCCAAATCAGTGACTGTGCAGGCCACATCACCTCTGACATGTGGCACTACCACCTCGGCAACCATATGTCGCCCTGTCATCTCGCTAGCTATACTTTTTCCATGTGTCACTTGTCGGTACAGTCGTATAGTCTAGGCACCTACCACGTCACCTAGATGCTATTTTTTTGCTAACATTAGCTGAACACGAGGTTAAATTTGATGGTCGTTTAACCGTCATCTCTAAGGATTTTATAACTGTTGCGACGACCATTTGACCATCAAATTTAAGCATGCAGTTTCTTGCCTAGACCCCTCTTCAGATGCATTTTTTATTTGGCAGCTTGACTTTGTGAGGCCATAACTCAGTCATACAGACTCCAAATTAGGTGTGATTTTTTAAAAATTGGGTAGAATTTGCTGGTTTTGGTGCAAGGATTTTTTAGAAATTATATTTTCTGGTGACTGTACATGTTCAATCTTACATTTTGCAACTTTCAATGCTCCATACGGGCTCATTTGGACACTTTTTCAAGTTCCATGTTTTTTTTGAAAGTGTGTTATTTTTCATCTACTTTCCAAATCTGTAGTTAGATTCTAGGGTTGTGTGGACAAAAATATCACTTTCAAAATTAGGGCTTTTTTTGCATTGTAATGCTTTGATTACTTTTCAAAATTGTTGTACATCTGAGCTACAATGCTTAGTGATAGATTTGGGCCTCAAAAGACAATTTTAAAAAGCAAAATTAGAAGTCCACTTTGTTCATTTTGACAAGTGGCCCATTGTACATGCACTACATATAAAGTGTCAAAAACATCTTTTTTGGGGGGATCTTTTGATTAAGTGAAAAGGGGAGATGTGTATTGTGTTCTTGTGTCTCGCTTGTGTGCTCTTTTCATTTTCTACATCATGGGTTCACCTAAATGTCCACTTCTAACTTTGAGCAATTATTCTACATGGAAAGATATTGTATGGAGTATATTAATGGCAAAAGGTCTAAATCTTTATGTTGATGGTACAATTCCAAAATCCACTGATGCTAAAAAACTCATTGACTGAAAAATTATAGATAATCGGGCTTTAAGAATTATCAAGATTTGTGTACATAGAGATCTCTTCTTCCACATTGCTAGTTTCACAGAATCCAAACTTGCATGGGAAAAACTTGAATCATTGTATGGTAAGGTGGATGAGGAAAAGGGTTTTCAAATTGAGGATGATCTACTTCTATTGGATCCAAAGAAATTTGACACAATTCAAGATTACATCAACAAAGCCAATGAGTATAGGACACTACTTAAAGATTGTGGAAATTTCATGAAGGATGACAAGTTGATTCATCACACCCTGAAGAGGCTACCTTTAGAGTATGCTTCATTTGTTTTGAGTTATAATACTCACAGGTTGACCATGGGAAGTGCTTTCCAGAAGCCTACATTTGATGCATTTGCAGAGCTGTTGATTGTTGAACAATCTCACTTGATAGATTTGGGACTTCTCACGAGATCAAAGACCAAAGCATTGGTGGCTAGTGATGAGCACCAATCAAGTCAAGGAGGGAAACATTCTAGCAACAAGAAGAAGAAGCAATGGAAGCAAAAATCACAATCTGAGATAGAATAGTCCTCCTTACAACAAGGCAATTCTTCTTCCAACAAGAAGGGAAGTAATGAAAAGAAGGACAAACTTTTTTGCGTATATTGCAAAAAGAAGAATCGTGACGAGCATCATTGCAAGACTAAAATAATTGATGAGTTAGAAAACCTACTCAAGAAGAACAAAATTCAAGTGCTAGGTACTTCCAAGGATTCAACTCCAACCTCTTCAAAGAGAAAAGGGCAAGCACTTATGGCAAATACAATTTCTTCTTCAGAATGGATACTTGACTTAGGTGCCTCCTATCATATGGGTTCTTCAAAGGGAGACTTTTCTTCATTGAAGCAGTCATAGGTACCACACATCTTCGTGGGAGATGATACTAAAATGGAGGTTAAAGGGAAAGGACACATGGAAATGGAAAATGGGGAATTCAAAGATGTTCTATATGTTCCAAACCTTAGCTGCAATCTCCTCTTAGTTTACCAAATCACTCACCTTGGAGATGGTCACAAAGTTGAGTTCCTTCTAGATTTAGTGATGGTGCGAAGTCTAAAAGATGATTCACTGGTTGTAGTGGGGAAAGTCAATCATGACAAAAGGCTTTATTCCTTCTCAAACTTTGTGCCTAAGTCTCCTTCTCAAGCCTTGTTAACTCAATCTAATTCATGCATCAACTTATGGCATGAGTGGTTTGGTCATCTTGCCTTCTGCCATCTTTAGCAACTTTGATCAAAACACATGGTCAAAGTTCTACCTAACATCAACTTTTCTAAGGGTGAGTGTTCATCATGTTCAGTGGATATGCATCTCGAGGAGAAGTATGATAAAGAGAAGTCTTCACAAGCTCCAATTGTTCTTTAGTTGGTTCACATGGTTCTAGCAAGTCCTTTTGTAGTGACATCAGTCAGTCAAGGCCGCTACATCCTGTTCTAGCAAGTCCTTTTGTAGTGACATTAGTCAGTCAAGGCTACTACATCCTTACTTTTATTGATGACTTTTTACACTTCACATGGGTCTGCTTCCTTCATCACAATAATGAAGTGGTTGATAAGCTTCAAGCCTTTAAGATTCATGTTGAACACAACTCCAAGAAAGCCATCAAGGTTCTATGGATGGACAATAAAAGAAGATATGTGGATAGAAGACTTAAATACTTTTGCAAAATTGAGGGAATTGATCTTCAGAATCCACCAGCATTCAGTTTGCACAAGACAAATGTTGCAGCACTGAGGATTAGGACTCTCAAATCCATGGAAAGTTGCATGATTAAAGCTAAGTCTCTTGATCCTACACTTGAAGTCAAAGCTATTAGCAATGCTACTCACATACTTAACAGGTCTCCTCATAATGCATTAGATGGGAAGACTCCTTTTGAGGCATGGTGCGGTAGAAAACCAGTTGTGAGTCACTTCAGAGTCTTTAGTTGTCTTAAATGGGCAAACCTATCTTCCAGGGGATGCAAGGCACCATCTCGGCCTTGTACTTTCATTGGTTATGAAGACAAAGTTAAGGCATACAGACTTATGGATCTAGAGACTCATGAGATTTTTGTGGAGAAGGATGTTCACTTAGAGGAAAGTTCACCTAGCTTATCCTCTAATCCTCTTCGCACTTCATACATTGTGGAAATTGATAGTGACACTAGCGATAGTGCTTCAACAGATTCAGATATGTGGGGTTCTATCAATAGTTGTAGCGAGAGGTCATGACATCAACATAGTCCACATGCTTATATTGCCATAATGAAAGGTCCATCACAGGAGGGTACACATTGTCTTCCAACTCTAGTGGCAGTTGATGACTACATGGTAGACATTGCAAGTTTGTTCATGGAGTCATATATAACCGACTTGGGAGACATCCTTGATGATTTACATCTTCTTTTTGATGAAGATGATCCTTCTACAGTTGTTGTGAGGGCTCACTCTGACCCTCATGTCTATTCTCTACATGATTGATCTTCAAAGGTTGACGTGATTGCGGATCCTTATAAACATCAGTTGTCAGAGGTTCTTTATTAGTTGAGGAGACAGATAGTTCACTAGAATAGGTTCAATAGACATCCTTGCTAGATCTGCATTCATTCTTTTCAATAGTTTTGGAAGGGGTGACCATCAATATCAACACAAGGACACTTGAGAAGGTTTCAGGGCCACCATACATCTTCGAGATTGTACCTTTGCCATTGTTTCTTCCAAAAGGGAGGAACATCATTCTACACTCATGGACCAACTTCTTCCTTGGAGTAGCAATCACTGGTTGACATTCTTCATTTTGGGGGGGGGGGGGGGGGGGCGGGGTACTTTTTCCTCTTATGAGGTCTTGTTCTTCTCATTCTTCACTATTGTATATACTGGATGTATGTTGTAATGGGGGGGGGGGGGGGGGGTCTTGATTACTCCATCCATCCATGTATCTTGCTTTTCATCTCTCTTTTTGGGGTAGGGTTTTTCCCATGAGGTTTTCCCTTTTTCTCCACTTTATGAGAGATTGCATTTCATTATGTACATGGGTACCTAACATGGCCTAGTAGCTAGGACCCATTTTTCATCCTAGTTTTCGTAAGATTAAGGGCATTCCCCTAAGTTGCACTTAAGGGGGGGGGTGTTGCTATAAATACATATTTACTATTTACACTTTAAAGTTTACTTAGGTTAATGCATTATTTTATTATTTATTTTGTGAGACACTTAGGAGTTTGTGCACCTTTATGAGTTGTCATGTTGACAACATAGAAGTACACAACTCTAATTCAACACATGGTGTCTACAACACTGGAGTTTGCATCATTCACTGAGTTGTCATGTAGACAACATAGTTATTCGCACTCCCTTTTTAGCACATGTTGTCTACAACATTGATTTGCATGATACACCCTTGTAGGCTTATCCTCTCATCATCACACTTACTTCCATGCTTAATGGAGGATAACCCATATTTGGTGGACATGTGCCTAATTGTATGACTTATCATGTAGCTGATTCTTAAGCATTCTAGATGCATCTCAGAGGCCTTTATATAAAGGCACTCCTAGTGTACTTTTATCCATATTGAATCAAATACATATCAATATTCTAATCATACTCTTTTTGGTCTACAGTTGTGCTTGTGTTTGAGTTCTTAGTTCTTAGGTGAATTTTGCCCTAAGGCAAATTATTACAATAATTTTTAATATTATATGATTAACCCAAATATTATAATTAAATTATTTACCAAATAAATCACATAATCAAATCCACATAAAAACAACATTACAAAAATTGATCAAAACTCAAAATCAAACAACAAAAGCAAAGATAAACTCATGGGTTTAGAAAGGGTGGAAAGTTAGATACATGTCCTCCTTCTCAAGACAAGTAATTAGGTTATGGTTGAGATTGGACCTGAACATTATTTCTCCATTCTTACCATTGAGTTATTGTAAAAGGGTACACTCATCTTGGTGATTCAGGGAAGTTGATGTCCGACACCTGCAAATCTGTATAAAAGATGAGCATGTATATGTGCATATATATATATATATATATATATATATATATATATATATATATATATATATATATATATATATATATATATATATATATATATATATATATATATATATATAAGTTAAACAAGAAATTACAAAGAGTGATACATCATGTAAATCTTGACTAGTAGGTGACCATGACTCCCTCCCTCAACCATATCAGGCACATCAAAATAAATGTAAAATAGATGCACACTCACACACACTTAGACACCACACACATGCAAGTAGGGGGTAGGTATAATAATAATCCTAAATATAAATAACATCATATTCTAACATGGAAATATCATCATCATGTGGACATAATAAACATATTTCTAAGACACAACAAATTACATTATCATAAAAGTAATTTCATTAACTTTGAGCAATTTAAGCATCGTCATTGCAAGTAGGAAATTGTTACAACCTAACATAGTCAATTACTCAACATATCAAAGTATTGCATTTTTAATATCAAATAAAGGCTAACACATCTATAGAAGAATAATATCAAAATTTAACAACTAAGTCTATAATGATAACAAAGGAGGCGTATTACAGAGTGTGTGACATATAACTAGAATTGTCAAGTCTTCATTAGAAATGTTGTCTCTGAACTGTATGTGGACTATCGTTTCCACAACATTAGTGAGCCCCCTACTATTTATAGGATATACTTGATTATTTTCCCAGTATAATTTTTGGGGTAGTAAGGAATGACCCTCCCACCCACCTACACTATTCCCTCCCACACAACTATATTCTCCACCACCCCCACCATTTATATAGGCACCTGAATAATAGGAGCCCAACCAACAATACTATTATGAAAATATTAGATTATGTTCCTAAATTCTTTTATTATATGGTATATGGTCCACAAATCTATGAGGCTCTCATTAAGACACTAAATTATATTATTAGTGTCACCCTCAATCCAAATATTTTTACATTGTGGGTGACTTAGACTTTTAATAATTTGTAAAGATCTCATGGCTTCTATGAAATGGTTATTCTATATTCCTAACGGATGTGCCACCTCAGCAAGACATTTGTCATTCTCATCTTTAACCACTTCCCCACATCCAGACATCCTAGGTTTTATTTTATAGATCACTATTTTTATTAAGATGAAAATAGGTTTTGAAGGGGACCCAAAATCTTATACAATAAGAAGAGCAGGGAAGAGATCCTCACAAACAACCATATGATAAAATAGAATAGTAATAAATATCTAATAAACCTAAACAAATCAAATAAATGGTGCAAAGTACAACACCATCCAAGAACTCATAGGAGCAACAATCAAGAAGAGCAAACACTAAACCCAAACTGCCTAAGTGGGTTCTAAATCTAGGATCCCACAACCTGCTAAGTAAAATAAAAATCTATGATTTTCCTTTTCCTCCATTCTTTTGGGAGCATAGATTCATGTGTCAAAATGAGGGGGATATTTCTTAGAATTTTTTCACACAATCGGGTTCCAACCCTCTTCCAACTTGGCAATCTCATCTTGCCAAACCTAAGGATCCACGACATAGTATCTACAACTGATGAGAAGGCCAATACCAGGTTGAGGCCCAAAGACACCAATAGAAAAAGGACCAACTATAGAATAACTAGAAAGAGATATTAGGGAAGCAATAAACTTCTAGATGGAATCAATAGATTCATCTACAATATGATTAATTGTCTCTGTATTTTGTTGGATAGAGCCAACATAAGAAGTCACAACAACATTTTGCTAGTTAGAGCCAGAAAATACATAATCAATTATTAAAACAACATTAGTTGTTGTCTAATTTTGAACAACAACTAATCTAGTAAGGAGGGCATCACCTCGTCCCAAAGTATTTTGTAGCAAAATTGAGCCAGAAATAACTAAATCCAAACCAACAACCATCTTAGGTTCTATAGAAGCATCATCTGATGAATTCTCAACCTCTTGAGAAGAAATTTTAAAATCTGTATAGTGTTTCATATAAGCTTCCTTCCACTAGGAGGAGGGCTTATTAGGTTTAACTCTTATAGAATCACACTTAGCTGCCACATGACATGTCTTGAGAACCCTTCAGGGTATATAGTTTAATCTCTGTAGAAAGACCGTTTGATGCATCTCCACCAACAAGAATTCAAGTATAGGTGGAATGAAAACTATCTGAAACCTTTGAGTCCACCATAAAAAATCTTTTAAAACCCAACCCTTTCCTCAAGGACATAATCCACCGATCGATGAAGTGGAAGGTTAAGAGATTTAGGCTCAAATAGACATCTTACGAAAAAATTTAGTAGCAAGATTAAATTCACTATTACTACACTGTTGCTACTACTATTACTACTACTATTACTGCTACTAAATTTTTTTGATCATTGTTACTACTACTAGTAAGGGTCAAATTTAGCTAGAGATGATCAAATTAGTTTGTGTGATTTTCAAAATAATGAGAATGAGATAACTTTGGTTAATCATGGAAAATTAAGTGGAGCAAGAAATGAATTAACTATCTAATTTTGTATAAAATATTAGAAAGAGAAGAGAGGTCATCTAGTGATGCCTAAGCAATTGGCTTTAGAAAACATAAAGAGAGACAAGGTTGAAGCAAAAGTAGTGGCTTAGGAAGTGACCAAAATAAGACAAGTTGACAACAAGTGCCCATTATTAATATTGTAAGATTGACATGTCTTTCCTCATATATCAAGTTGATGTGTTTCCATTGAGATTGTACATTGTCATTGTAATACCTCGTTTGATAATATAAAATTGATTGAAATCATGAATATTAGAAAAAACTTAAATATTAGATTACCCTAACCTAAAGTACATACTATTAGAACCCAATAATTATACAACTATAATCTATCATATGTATATTTATTATTGATAATATTAAATATTTATTATACGCACACATATAATTTAGATATTCAATTAAATATTATAATTTAAATATTCAATGAAATATATACTTCAATGTAATAACATACATAATTTAATATAATGTCTAAATTAATTATAAGTGACAACGTTAATCATTTAATAATAACAAAGGTTCAAATTAGCATATGCCACCAAATAGTTGAAAGGTCACATGTTAAGGGACGTGACATATTTCATGTTGGTATATAAATACCATATCAACCATCGAAGAATGAGGGGGAAATATAAAGCAAAACATAAAAAGAATACACATTTGTACAAGTTAATACTTAGCAACAATAACATATAATATTAAAAGGGAAGTAACATGATAATAATTAAAGAGAGAATTCCTAAAATGGAGTAGTACACTATACATTTGGAATTTATGTAGGAAGTTGTAAGACATTAGCACCCAATCACCAAATAAAGAAAGAGGAACATCATATAAACTAGCATACCTAAAAATTTAATTAATTGTTTTTGTAAATTAAGCTGAGAGATATCCAATTTCAAGATATCTAAAATTCACAAATGTAATTTTTTTTTAATCAAATTATATACTTTTTTATTGGTATTATCAAATCATGTATTAAGAAAGTAAGAAGATTGTAAATAAACAAAAAAAAAAAAGGTTATTAAAATGATTAGTTTCACAAATTTATATCTATGCTATACATCAAATGCATAGATCCAACATTTTTTATGATATGAAGGCTCCATTGCTCAAAATTTGGATGTGCTAACTTGCACATATCCAAGAATTTTATTTGAAGTATTTAAAAATATTTATAGCTAGAAGGAAATACATAGAAGTAAATAAACATAGTAAAACCTAGATCTCAACAATTGAATCTAATAATACTTTTCTTTCATATGGATAGTCCATATTTTCTACTTGTTTGACATTATACTTAACTTTTTTTTTTCATTATAAGTCTATTCTTTCTTGTGAACTTTAAATATGAATTTATTAAAAATATCCTTTTGTAAAATTTCTCCTAGTTTGACATCATCTCATTCTTTACTCTTCAATGTTTTTAATTCCTTTGTTGTACCACCCATAATCTTTTCTCCTTCTTTTCCATCATTGTTCACCTTCTTTTTGCATTGCCTATCTTCAAATTTTAAGGGGAAAGTTGCATAGTAAAAATTATCCACCTTTGTAAAATATGTGGAAACTTTTATAACAACCCAACAAGGTGCATTAGATCTACCAAGTCCCAATTTTTTTTTGATAGGTAAGATTTTTGTATTGTATTAATTAAAATGATGATTCTAATAATAGTGTGCCACAGTGAAAAGAGGATACTACAATAGTCCTCATATAACCCCCATTAAAAAAAGGTTGATGCGTACTAATCACAAAAGGCATTAACGGGGAGAGATGAGGGTGAGAGAGTGGGAAACAGACAACTATGGTGGTTGGAGGCAACAGTCACCTACAAATGGCTATGGATTCCAACAAAGATATGGTGGTTTTAATGCAGGTTTTTGCCAAAACATAGGGCGGAGCTATGGTCAACAAACTTGGCCAAAGTGGCCTTTCAATCATTATGTAGGAAACTAGAAAACATTGACCTACGACCAGAGGAATATGCATTTCCAACAACATGAAAGAATATGACACGAAGGGAGTGAGAGGAAATGGGGAAATCAAAACCAAAGGTTTCAACTGACCTACAGAAACTTTGATAGATTTGATTTCAATAAGATTGCACACAAATTCTATAGACTAAAAATACAGCTTCAGGAGGCTGAAAAGGCAAAGGAGAAACCCAGTGATATGCCTCTACTATCAAAGGAGAATGTAACATATGAGGTAATGTCCATTGTTCACATTGAAAATGAAAAATGGATAGAGTCTATAGAGGTTTTAAAGGAAAAATCTTTCTTCTTTAAGTGGTTGGGTCCTTGGCCTTTAGTAGGAACCATTAGGATGGGTTGTAAATCTTTGTGGGGAAAAGAATGCAGATTAAGAACCCTTGCTAATGGCTTCTACATGGCTTTAGCACCATACAAAGCAGATAAATGGGAAATTTTGAATAATGAACCATATTTACTAAGAGGAAAAGGGTTTTATATTAAGGACTGGGAATTAAACTTTGATCCAAATAATGAGAAGTTAAAAACTTTTCCCTTATGGATTAATCTCCATAATTTTCCAGCAGAGTATTGGGATGAGGAGGCTTTGAAAGAAATAGGAAACATGATTGGTTCCTTTGTGAAAGTGGAAGAAGTGTTAAACACGATGGACTCCTCTTCTCATCCAAGAATTTTAATCAATATGAAAGAGGGGAATCCATGCTCAAATTTCATAACCATCAGTATAGTGCATGGAGTGTGGAAGCATCAGATAGAGGTGTGGGATGGGGAGGAAATCCCACTTCATGAAAATGCTATGCAGGATGGTCTTTTCACCAAAGGAAAAGGGCTAATGGTGGATAAACTTCTAGAAATCTTGGAATGGATGGAAGAACAAAGAGGAAGAGAGGAAATTCAACCTTTAATCTCTTCCCAATAGAAACAAGTAGAAAATCTAAAGTTTCCCCCAGAAGGAAATTCAAATCAAATAGAGGACAACGATGCCTTAGATGTCAGAACTCAAGGGGACAAGGAACCCTCGACACAAGAGGTTATGGAAACTCTATTAGCACATTGGGAAGCTCACAAGGTAGAGAAGCTGAAGCTAGGGGCAGAACAACAACGCTTTATTTCAAAGGAAAATGTCTCTCCCTTAAAGGAAGGATTGGAAACAGAAATGAGAGATATTGATATGCAATTATCTTTAGAAGGCTGTGAAGTTTTGAACAAAGGTACTTTGATGGTAAGGCATACCCAAAATAATAAGGTCCCAACAGAGGTGGAAACTCTTATTTTTAAAGATATAGGGGTAATTGTCACACATGAAGTAGTCCACACTATTTGAACTTCCAAGTCACAAAGAACGATGGTGAAATTAGACATTAAAAGGGCTTATGATAAAGTAGATAGAGGTTTCTTGTTGAGTGTACTCAACAAGTTTGGTTTTGCTTAGGAATGGCTACAATGGGTAGGAAGCTATTTATTTACCCCACATTTCTTGGTGCTCATCAATGGAAGCCCTCAAGGTTTCTTTGAACAAGGAAAAGGAATAAGACAAGGGGATCCTTTATCCCTATTCCTTTTTATTATAATGGCAAAAGTTTTGGGGATATTGATTCACAAGAAAAAGGAGCAAGGAGCATGGAAAGGGATAAAAATCACAGAGATAGTGGAGGCTCTTACTCACTTACAATTCATGGATGATACCTTTTTGGCAAGCATTGCAAGCTTAGAAGAAGCAAGATGCATGAAGAATACCTTAGAAATGTATGGCAAAATTTTAGGACAGTTTATAAATTGGAATAAATCTGAGATATTCTTCTTCAATACTCATATTATTCACTCTCGAATTTGCAGAATTTTGAATATAAGGGTAGGTTTGCTACCTAATAAATATCTAGGTATTCCTCTTTTTGCAGGCAAAAATAAATCTGAGTTTTGGGATAGCCTGATAGAAAAATACCAAAAGAAAATGGAAGGTTGGAAGGGTAGATGGTTATCTTCTACAAGTAAAAATTTAATGCTTCAAACGGTCATTTTAGCAATGCCCATTTTCTCGATGATGTGTTTGGATATTCCCAAGAAGGTAATGAGAATCCTAGAGCAGAAAATGCGCAAATTCTTTTGGAATGGTGCAAATGAGGGAGATAAAATTCCCCTCTTAGCGTGGGAAAAAATATGCAGACCTAAAGATAAATGTGGGGTTGGAATAAAAATTTGGGATTTAATGAATAAAGCTTTAGGAGCAAAATTAATATGGTCAATGGTAGAGAACTCACAGCAATATTGGACAAGGGTTCTACAGGGTAAATATCTAGATTCTGAAGAGGCCCATAGAATATTGATAACCCGAGATCCTCCTAGAGGGTTAGCTATTTGGAATTTATTCTATCATGTAGGAAGGCAATAATGAAGCATATCTCATAGAGGATTGGTAATGGTAAAAAAGCGAAATTCTGGGAAGATTCTTGGAATGGGTATAAGGTTTTGGAGGAGGAGGAGGAAAATTGAGACCTAAAGATTATCTTTAAAGAAAAATGGGGTAATCGTGTAGCTGACTATATGATAGAAAAGGAGGGGCCTTTGGGGAAGGAATGGTGTTGGAAAGAGATGTCAGATGTGGAGCTAACATAAGCATAGATATAGAGAATACAATTTATTTTTAAACAACAAGACATTATGGTATGCTCTAAATAGGATAAGATTATATGGTGTGGTTCTCAATCAGGTAGATACTCAGTCAAACTGGGCTACATGATGCTGGCTAAGAAGAATGAGGAAATATTCACATCCAAGGATCTTTGTTGGAACAAAGAAAATCTTCCAAAAGCAGGAGCTTTTGCATGGCTAGCTTATAATGGTAGAATTTTGATAGCTGAAAGACTACAAAGATTAGGTATCAATGGCCCGTCTAGGTATCATTTATGTGAAAGGAGTGAAGAAACATTGGATCATCTATTGGTCTAGTGTCACTATGCAAAGAAGTGTTGGGACTCCGTGCAATTTAAATTAGGATGGCAAGGCCCTAGAGCCCATTGTGTTAAAGGGATATTGGATGGCTGGCCAAGGGAACAAAATAAAACTACACTATCTAGTATATGGCAAGTAACACCGTCTCTGATATTATGGGAAATATGGAAAGAGTGTAATAGAAGAATTTTTAGAGGGGAAAAAGAAACTCTAAGAAGGTGTTTAAACAGAATTATTAATGCCATTGAAGAGACAGTCAGTGTCTCAGCAATAAACAAACAATCGATGAACATCCCTTTTACAAATTATGATAGAAGAATACAAGTTTCTTGGCTAGGAATCCATTTCAAATCTCCATCAGGATCCTTAGTGATAAAAATAAAGCAGAGGGAAAGATCAAAAGTGAATTGGGAAGCTCCATATGAAGGGTGGATGAAGGCAAATTTTGATGGTGCTGCAAGTGATAATCCAGGAATATCTGGAGTGGGAGTCATCATTAGAAATAACAGTGGTCACATTCTATTAAAGAGTGCTAAAAAATTACCATGGCGAACTAATAACATTGCAGAATGTCAAGCTGCCTTATTGGCAGTAAGGTTAGCTAGGAGGGAAGAAATTAAAAAGCTTCATCTAGAAGGGGATTCACTATTGGTAGTGCAAGCTATTTCTAAAATGCATTCAACTGCATGGCACCTGGAAGTATTTATTAATCAAATCATAACAGAATCGAGCTATTTTGAAGAATATAAAATATCACATATTAAGAAGGAGGTAATTATGAAGCAGACTGGTTATCCAAATGGGCAATATCATTGAATGATGAATTAACCTAAATTCAACATGCAAATAATTTAAAAAACTTGAATTTAAGCCTAGAGGACAAGCTTTATTTATTAGCCAACATAAATCAAGAAAGGACGAGTCAGTGAGCAAGGTAGTAATGGTAAGGAGTTAAAGCAAAATCTTCAAAAATGAGTGCGAATTCTTAGACTCGTGTGAGATAGGCATGTAATAAAGTTTTTGTGGATGGGTTTTTGAATCATTTATTGATTTAGGTTGTGGTTGATGTTAGATAGTACTATTTTATAGCTGCAAAGAAGCCATCAAATATCATAGCCGGGCTAGAGCTAGAAGTCTGTAGCAGAGTTAATGGAGCCTACATTTACATTCAGAACTACAAAACAAAAAAAGGCATTGTTTGGGCATGTTGCAGATCATAGGTTAAAGAAAATGATTAAATGTCCATCAGCAGGGGTAATAAAGGCCATGTAGGATACATTGGGCCCTTTCTTCCAAGAGGCTGAACATAGATGGAAGCTACAGGTTGACATTGCAGCCATGATAATGGCTTGGGGGTTGCAAGTTGGTGAACATGAACAAGTGGTAGGCTGGGTGATGAGAGAATTGTTTGAGGAAGCTTTAATCCCAAACATGTTGGGCCTTCGATTTTAGCGAAGGCTATGAATTCAAAGAGGAGGGTGCGAAAAAAGGGATCCTTCCCTTTGTGAATTGGCCAAGAGGACATTTTGACCAGGAAACCTACACCAATGATCGCAAACATGCCTGAAATGCTTTGAAAGATGTCATTTTGGACTTCAAAGAGGAGAATAGAAGACGAGAGGTGCTGCAAAATTTCCCAAAGGGCAAATGCTCAAAAAAGAAGAGGCGACGTGCATGAACAAGAGTCTGAGCACTAAAATTTTGATGTTGAAATTGTGAAGAAGATGTCTCTTTCGTGAAAGAGGATGATGTAGGGTAAACTACAGGGGAGGAACTGGAGTGAAGGTTTTTGCACAATGAAAGACCAAGTAAAGATGCCCAAGAGGGATTTTTTTGTCTGAAAGAAGTCTTTTTGCCATGGTGAAACACAGAGAGAGGAAATCCACAAGATTGGAGTAGAATGGATTTTGATTTTGGATGCATTTCTAAGGACTCGAGTTTTGAATTTTTGCTTGTATGCTGGTTTATTGTAAAGATGTATAAAGCCTTTTAGAGGCTCCTTTATGCTAGAATGTATAGGTCATTAAATATTTTTTGTAAAGATGGTCCAATATTTTAAAAAAGGGACATTAAATTTTTGATGTAACCCTTCTGTATTTCATTAATAAAATTAACCCTATCATCAACCAAAAAAAAAAGAGGCATTAACACATTTATACTACTCCTAATCCATTACATAATGAAAAAACAAAAACTGGTAGAGCCACTAGACATTTAGGGTGAGACCCTATCATTTCAAGCCCTAAATCAGGTTGCAACTTCCTCCTTGGTGGATTATGGGATTGTAACACCCTGCCAAGGGATCCAAAAGAATTAACCTAAAGTTTTACTAAGTTTGCCAAACATTTTTTTTTAAACAAGAAAGATAGATCATTCACATCAACACAAAGTAGCGGAAGCAATAACATACAATCAACTAAAAGCATACCTAATAGGTTACATTCCTTAAGGATCCCATGATGTTGAGTTACATTTAAATTAATCTAATACTAACTCTAACAACTAAGACATCCATACGAAAGAATAATGAAAAGTCCAATGTCCATTTAATATATATTTGTTCTGAATGCCTCTTGGAAAATTAAATTTGGAATGCTCAATCATCCACTATGCATGTCATAGGGTATGAAAGGCTAAAAAACTATACATATGAAGAAGTATAAATACAACACCCTCCTCAAATCCATGATACAAGTACAATAAAATAATGAAACTAATAACATACATAATACATCCATCCATCATAAAAGATATAAACATCCAACATGAAATACAACTATCCATCATAAAACACATCTAACTAAGTGTGCAGTTCCTCCCAACTGTCAATAGAATCATTAGACCATCGTGGGCCCTAGCCGTCCCTCGTGCGTAACATCCCAAGCAACTGATTAGATCATTGGTACTATTGTAATAGGGACATCACTACTAAAACATGCTACAACATATGCATAAAGAAATCTAACATGCTAATCATCAATATAAAGAAATGCATCGGCAAATAACATCACCTAAACATGATAAATAACATCCTAATAAGCTCCAACCACGGTGACTATGGATAGATCTCAATGGTAAGAGTGAAAAAGCATTACGATCTAACTGTGTAGAACCTAAATGGTCCACTCCCGCCGTGTTGAGGAGATAGTCTCAAGTCCCAAATAGGATATCAAATCACATAACACAAATACTCTCTAAGTCTAGAAAATCCTAAGAATATACTAACTTAAAGGTTCTAACATAGATTGACATCTAGACCCAAAGGCACACAAGACACGTAGGAAACCTACTATGTAAGTGGGCAAGTGTCATCGCATGAATCGTGTAGGAGTTACCCTGGCAATTAGCTTAGGACTCCAAGGTCCCTAGTGATCCCTATGCAACCACTAGTATCCTCTTGTATTGACAAGGCATACTATGGAATGCAAGGTCATAACCAAGAGTTCTCTCTACTCCCATCCTAGCTTGTACTATCACTCGAGGCATGGGCGAGAACATATAATTAATCTTATTAGGTTAATTTAAGTTAGTATTTAGTGTAATGTTATCACTTATTAAAACAACTTACAATGGGTTCCCCTAGCAGCCACTTAGGGCCCCATCCCCCATTGCAAGCCACTTCCTAACACTACATTAGGCTCAATAAAAGCACATATCAATAATCACATAAGATCACCTCAGTCTTGTACAAGTGATTGGAAAGCATCAAAAGATAATCCACAATAATCACACCAGTTCTCCACGAGCAACTAGAAAGCACCAAAAGATAATCATAATGATCACAATAGTTCTCAATGAGCAACTGGAAGACATCAAATAATAAATCACAATATCCATCTGTTCTCAACAAGGAACTAGAAAGTATCCCAAAGTAAATCACAATATCCATTGGTTCTCAACAAGCAACCAGAAAGCATCCCAAAATAATACTAATCGAAGACTCCAAAATGGTCAAGTCAAACATGTCACAACATGACATCATAAAAAAAAATCATTCAAAACACCTCAGTCCTCTCAAAGCGATTGGAAAGTAAATCAAATATAATTGATCGATGAATAAAAAATGGTTAAGTCAAGTATCTCATAAACATTCATCTCAGCTTCACACAAGGAAACTGTAAAGCAATAACAATCAATAATCCACACACATCATAGAGCATACCATTGCATTACCATGGTTGGGTTTAGAAAGATCGAGAACAAATCATCATAACATCACAATCGCATAACTCTCAAGCCTCTAGTAACAACCTAAACTAGTCAGCATCTAATCAACCCCAAAACTCCCAAATACAGATAGTAAATAGAACCAAGATGCAAGTACATGTTTAGGTATGTTTAGATCACATGGTTGGGTCAAATATAGGGTTTCCATTTTTGTTCCAGTGTATGTTTCAAATTAAAGGATTCCCCATTTACCCCCAAGTATCTTGTTTAAATAACAATAAAGATTTACCCCCATCATAAATTTTTCTGAAATCAATTTCCTTAAAATACTCCATGGGTAAATGTTTGAATTACTTAAGTCATTAAGATTATAACTAACAATCTTTCAATGAATTAATTCTAATTTTGTTTATAATCATTATCATTATAAAATGAATTCATTTCCATTAAATACTCCCCTTTAATTCGATCTCCATTAAATTCTATTTAAATTATTTAATAATTCATTAGATTACTTCAATTATTAACTAATCTTAATTAAATTAATTAATAAATTATGTAAAATTGATTATACTACCATTCATTAATAATTTATTAAACTTAATAATTATTAATAAATGAAATTAATTATAAAAATTAACAATTAAAATTAAACAATCCCATATTTAAATCCATTAAATAATTAAATGCTAATTAAATTTATTAATATTTTTTTTTTTGTTGAAAAAGGGGTAAAAATTTATTCACTCAAATCTAGATTACAAAGCAAAGGCCAAAGGTCCACACCAACACTATATATTCCTATCTTCCAATATCAGCTGATCAACAATCTCACGGTATTCCCAAGGTAACTCATCCCTTCCATTAATATCCCAACTAGCCACGTTCTCTGAAGCCCACTTCGCCAAACAATTTGCAACTCTATTCCATTCGCGAGCGATATGACGAAAGGAGACAGAATCCAAGGAACTACATAAACTCAGAATTTGTCTGGCCAAAGAGGCTAATCGCCAATTAACATCCTCCAAGCTCTGGTTATTCAACATATCAAAAACAATCTGTGAGTGAGACTCACATATGATCTTTTTCCAACCTAAAGAGCAACCTCTCTCCACAACAATCTTGATAGCAAGGGCCTCCATCAGATTATTAGAATGTTGACCCTTATAAATAGACATCATAAAACCTCACCACCATCGTTACCTCTACCTATAGCTCCAATACTAGCATGACCAGGATTTCCTCGAGAAGACCCATTAGTATTAATCTTCAGGATCCCAGCTGGGGGAGGGGTCCATCGCCCATCCCTACAAACACGCTGCTTGCCATGACTTGATCATTTTCCAAGAGTGCATCCCCTATTATCACCATCCAGGTTCAAATTCCTCACAATATTTTGTTCCCCAGGATCTATACTTTCAGACATGTTGCACTTAGCAGAAATAGTCTCCTGCAGCCTACTAAGGATCTTCTTCCACAACTGCAGGCTATCTAACTTAGAGTCACAAAAAATCCCACAGTTCCTCTCCAACCAAAGGTTCTAGAGAATAAAAATTGGCCCAACCGTCTAGGCAGATTGCAAGAAAGACGTCTTCGCTAGAGGTCTGCCCAAACTTACCCAAAAGTCAATGAGAGAAGTTGCATGAATACAACCATGATTCCAAGCCTCCCACCATCGATGCCAAATATCCTTCGAAAAGGGGGCAGAGAAAAAATAAGTGAGAGATACACTCCTCATTATGAAAACATAGAAAACAAACAGAAGGTCCTTGAAAGCCTCTTTTGTGGAGATTCTCCCATGTAAGACATTTCTTCTGGGCCAACAACCATATGAAGAAATTACATTTGAGCCAAGAAAAGTTATTCCAAACCTTCTTCCACAAATTTATTAATTATTAATAAATAATAAATTTAATTTAAAATTTAATAATAATATAATTATATATTTAAATTAAAACAACAAAACAATTTATTTTGTTAAAAAATTGCACCCCTAATAATAAGCATGTAGACTGCTAAAGCAGCCGCGGTCTGCCCTTGGTAGGCCCGCAGTCTGCTATAGTAGCCGCAACGACTTAATAAAATGGGAGGTGGGGGGGTAATGACCCCACCCCCATTAATATGTATATTTTTTATTTATTTTTAATTAACGACCTTTTTAAAAGAAACATCTCCCCCAACTTATAATGATATTTTATTATTTTATTTAAATTTATTTTATTTAAATTCCATTTTAAATAAGAATTCATCTCTACAACCAATTTGCTAGTAATTTTAGATATACACATATATAAATATATTTATATTTATTTTTATTATTTTATTTTTTGACATAAATTCCTCTTGTATTCTAATAGGAAGAATACAACGAATTAACCAATTGAGTTTCTAATTTCTAATTTTCTTTTTATTTGAAAACCCTTCTCGAATCAAACTCTAATTTCCTTTAATCTACAAAATGGGTTTTTTGGATTACTTTTCTAATCACCACGTGTGCAAAAGATATTGTCATGTTCTTAGTAATTTACAACATTGAAATATTCATAGTTCATCATAGAGAAATTTGGATTTACAATCCACAGTCATGAATAAGACATAATTATTTAAATAACGTAATTAACTGTGCAATTCCAAAAAAAAACATAAGAACCTACCAGGTTCTGATGCTAAAATTGCAATGCCTAAAAGATTTGCGAGAGAATTCACTTCTATCCAAGAACTTCTCTCTAACAATTTTCTCGCAATTTCCCTTCTAATATTCACTTGCAAATTTACTTCCAAGATTTGTGTCTCAAAATTCCTTCCCCAAAAATGAACCCTCTAATTGTGATAAAGAGCCCTCTCCTTAAATTGAGGCACTGATTGTGTGTTCACTTGGGAGAACTCCTTGCTCACAACCCTTAACTCAATATTGCTTTTAAATCTCATGCGCACGCCATTAAAATATCTTAATTAAGTTCACATGTTTTATCTTTTTAATTAATTTCTTATATTTTCAAATCATGTATACATCATGCAATCTTAAAATTTTTAATAATTAATACCTTTTCAATCTTTAATTTATTTTCAAAATTTAATTGATAAAATATTTATTAACTTAAATAATAATATTATTTAGCATTTATTTAAAAATAAACTCTAAATATATTATTATTAAATTAAATAAATATTATCACATTCTAAAATTATACTTATAACTTTTATCTCCAAATTTAATTCTCTTATTTAATTAATTTCTCAATTAATTAAATATAATTAAATATTAAAATATCATAATAATTTTCCATTAAATTTAATCTTTTAATTAGACTTAATTAATAGAAAATACACCAAACAATCATAAGACAAAATACGAAAACCCATCATAGCAAAACACACACAAAATCAAACTAAAAGGTTATAATCATGAATTAACGTCATCCGATGCATTTGGAGGGTACTTGACTCAGATACTTGTCCTAATTATCAATTAGGACAAATGGCTTAGAGGTTAGGGTTTGGACTTAAGAATTTATCTCCCCTCTCTTACCAATGAGATAATGCAATAGGGTACGCTCATCTTGACAATTTAGGGAAGTCGATACCCAATACCTGCAACCTGCATAAAATCCATGCATGTACAAACACAATATTCTAAGCTAAATAGACAATGGCAGGAAGAGGTGCATCATGTAGATCTTGACTAGCAGGTGACTATGACTCCCTTCCTTAACCACATCAGAAACACCTTACATAAAGAAAACAAACACGCACACCATACACATGCAGTATGGGGTAAGTATCCATAAGAAAAACACATATGATAATAAACCATCTAACTAATCATAATCAATAACTAAAATCATTGAATAATCATCATGCATACATGAAGTATAGAGTACCAAGTAATCTCATCATATAATCAACTGAATGTAAAACAATATCTGATAATCTTAAAACAATGTCACTAATCCTCAACATAAAACTGGCTTAAAAGAGTTTGGCAACAATCTTCAAAATGCAAACTAGGGCAGGCACTACAGGGATGGACCGGTCATCCTCCATGCCACTCATTTTTGCCTCCCCTATTAAAGACATGTCAACCCACATACCTACTTGCGTGGACTCCCCAATAGCCTCGTGTTTTCCCTTTCCTAGCTGGTATCTCAATGGTTCTCTAGGTGGTCACACACTCTTCCTTGGAGTTGTCTTCATGAAACCCTACTTCGCTTCCTCCAAAAGACATATCTTTTCCTACAAAAAATTGACTACTTTCTACTAGCCTTCAGTGGCTTTTGGCATGTGTACCTCATGAGGGGTTGTAGATGACCACACAATTGGAGGTTGCAATGAATCACCACCTCTAATCTACCTCCAATGTTCTTGCCCCATATCCAACCCTTCCTCTAATTCGACCCTGTTAATGACCCCATCGACTCCCAAAAGCCATTGTGAGTTGATACACACAACGATGACCCTTCAAATTTCCTCTTTTATTTCTCAGATGAGTAGTTCCAGAGCAATAAAGAGGGAAACAATATCCAAATTGGTCCTCCTTCTCTAGTAGGAGTTCAAATACTTTGGGCCAAAAATTGCCATAACATTGCTCATGAATTCCTAGTCTTTAATGAGGAAAATGTTCTTCAATCACCTCACTGAAATTTTCCCTTCATAAGCTTGTGTTTGATTGTTCAACTCCAATGCAAAGTTAGCCTCCATTTCTAAAAACTCAGCTCAAATGCTTGCAAAAAATGAGGTCCCTCTCTGCTTAAAAACACTCCCACAAAAGATCTAGAAGTGCACATTTCAAAATCTTGATGAGCGTGGATCCTTTGTCATGCGTAAAGGATTTCTTATGCATGAATGTCCTTGATATTGGGGGTTAATAATTATAAATCACTCCTTCAAAACGAGGTGATTGGACATAATTGCCACTTTAAACACAACATTCTTAATCAAATTTAAGAAGCTTAAAGTCTTCAAAAATGTCGTTCTGGTTCCCAAAAGGGGCATTGGCTCCCAGGTTGGCCAATTTATCTTCCACCATATTTGCCTCCCTGTAGACACATGGGAAATCCTAAAGTCCTCAAACTTTGTCAAGAGGCACTTAATCTGGTTAATGTGCTTGTCGAGATGCTAGGACTCCAATTTGCCTTTCTTTATCCCATTGATGATAATCTCTTAGTCTCCTTCCAAATGCACTTGCTTGATACCTAGCTTGACTCCTAATATAATGGCCTCATTTTTTGATTCACATTCTGCCACATTGTTGGTCCCATCCCTTAGTCTTTTAGCAACAAAATCTATAGAGTTTCGTTCATGATCCTGTGTAATACATCCACATCCAAAAATGCCCGAATTTCCTAGGGCAGCCCCATTAAAATTTATTTTTATCCATCCTTCCTCTGGTGGTGGCCAAAACCACCTTTCCTTCCTTTGTTGAGGATTAACCCTTGAAGGACCATTAATAGGCTGAAATTTAATCATTGGAAACTTATCTTGTAGATGTGCATTAAAACTCGTAAAGGATGGGTTGTGCTCACTTGATGATGATGTTGTAGATGAGATAACTTATGCTAGGGATCTCTCTAGCCTCTATCCAAAGAGACTAAAATTCTCTTCCTTTCCTTGAAAAAATCTCTTGTTCCTTTCCTTCCACAACTCCGAAAGTGTTGTTGATGGGATTACATTCCAAGTTGCTCCAAAAACATGTCCTTTCTTCTTCTCTAGCCAAGCTTCCAACCATCCTTTTAAAATTTTTGTCAAAGAACAAGCCTAACCCAGTTTGGATTTGACCATTGTCCATATTTCTTAGGAGAAACTACATAAAGCAGGAGGTGATCATTTGTGTCTTTTGCATCCTTGCAAAAAGGGCATCTAAACGGTCCTTGAAATCCCATTTTCTTGAGTCTTTCACATGTAAGGATTTTACCATTGCCTGCTAGCCATGTAAAAGCTCTTGCTTTTGGTAGACATTCCCTACCCCAACACAAGTTTCACTCCCAATCCACTTTATTTTGATTTTCTTCTAGTAGCTAATATCCAATCTTAACTGAATAATTACCGCTCTTGGAGCCACACCAAATAAGCTGATCCTCTAAATTAGAGGCAACCAATTCCCATTCCAACAAGATCTGTTTCATGTATTCCTTATCCTTATTGTTGAGCACTAGAGGAGATGGGTCTTTCCACTTCCTTGGGAAACCCATGTCATCTAGCTAAGCATCTATGTAATCTTTAACTCAGGCATCACATTGCTACTACATCATATCAATCAATCTCTGAGGAACTCCCAAACTATCCAACTTTTGGCCTCCATCCCAAGAATCATGCCATAAGTTTGCTTTCTCTCCATTCCCACTCTTCCAAGTTAAGTGATTAGTTATTAACTCTCTACAACTAAGAAGGAAGTTCCAAATGGTTGAACCTCTTAGGGGATCAATAATAGTCAAAATTCAATCATCCTCCCTATTATCCAAATATTTTAATCTTAAAAACTTGACCGATTGCTGATTTCTAGCACTAAACATTTGCCAAACAAGTTTAGCCCCTAGTGTTGTATTGAAAAGCATCTAGTCCCTCACTCCCACCCCTCAACCACCTTTTAGTCGGCACACCTACAACCATGCCATTATAGGTATCTTATCACCATCCTGTAAACCATTTCAGAAGAACTGCCCTATGCACCACTGAATTGATAGAACCTCTTTCTTGGGAATTTTGAAGCATGCCATAGAGTATATTGGCATCACCAAAATAACAACATGAAGCATAATGATCCTACTAGCCAACATAAGCCACTGTCCTTTCCAACTATCTATTCTTTTCCTACACTCATCCACAAACTCTTTCCAGATTGGTCCTCTACCCACTCCTCCAAAAAAAGGGGTACCAAGAAATCTCCCTGGGAGTCTCCCAATCCTCACTCCAAAGAAACTAGCAATAAACCTTTGCAATCCTACTTCTGTGTTGAAAAAAATATCTCTGACTTATCCTAGTTGATTTGGGTATTTTGATGCCAAACTATAGTCATTGAGTACTGATTTCATCACCTTAGCCTCCACCATCGAAGCCACACCAAAGAAACAAGTATCATACACAAATTGAGAATGGGATGTAGGAGGGATCCCATTCACAATTTGAATGCCTTTCCAAGCTCCACCAATTCTCTTTTTAGAAATTAATCTACCCAGGACCTCCGCCAAAATAATAAATCAAAAGGGTGATATTGGATCTCCTTGTTTGATACCCTAACTCATGCTGAAGAATAGTGGGCTGCCATTAATTAAAATCAAAGTTTTGATGTCTAAAATCATGCTTTTAATCCATTTCATCCAACTTTCCCCAAAACCAAATCTCCTCAACACCTTTAATAGAAAACCCCTATCAACTCTGTCATAGGCTTTACAGATATCTAATTTGAGCATCCTCCTCCTTTCCTTACTCTTACAGTTGGAATGGATCACCTCATGAGCACAATGATGCCATCCACAATACTTTGGTTGGGTGTGGAACCTTTTGTTCTAGGGAGATGATATAAGCTACAAGATTTTTCATCCTATTTGTAGTAATCTTTGTGATAATTTTTTACACAATATTATAAAGAGAAATAGGTTTGAAATCATCATACCTTGATGGTTGTTCTTTCTTTGGGATGAGGGATATCAAAGTGTTTTTGAAGTATTTCAAGATGAACCCCTCTCTTCTCAACTCCTCCATCACAATCAATAGCTCCCCCTTAATCATTTCCAAAAACTTCTGGTAAAAAAAATTGGAAACCATCTGTCCTTGGTGCCTTATCTCCTCCCAAGACAAAAAATGTTGCCTTAAGTTCACTCATCTTAATAGTCTCCATGAGCATCTTATTAGCCTCTTCTAATATAATGTGTGATATTACCCCCAAAACCTTATTCTGCACTTCTTTCCTATCCACTTGTTCCTCTTACAAGAGCGTTAAGAAAAATCCACCGCTTTCTTATTAATGCTATCCATGTATTCCAAAAGGACCCCATTCATATCTTTGATAGAAAGAATGTGATTTACACTATGCCTAACCTTCATAGTGCTGTGGAAAAAATTTGTATTCCTATCCCCATCTTGTGGACAGTTCTCTTTGGATTTCTTCTTGAAATAAACCTCCTCCCTCTCTAAGATTTTTGAGTACTTGCCCATTAAATCTTGTTCAGTTTGAAAATCTATTTCATCCATCCCATGCTCCAAAACCTTATTGTTAAGAGCAGCCAAATTTGCCTTTATCTTTGCTCTTGATTTAAAGATGTTACCAAAGTGGTGCTTATTCCACTCCTTCAACTATTGCTTGAGGAATCTCAATTTAGAGAAAAATTGAAAGGCAACATTACCTTCAAAACAAGGCACCTTGAGCCACCACTCAGTCACCAGCTCCTGAAAACCTTCTACCCTAAACTAGATCTTCTCAAAATTTAAAGGACATCTGATCAGGATCCCATCTTGTTGAACCACAAAAGACATTGGATAGTGGTCAGAGCTTGACAACCCCAAAATTCTACCTTTAAAAAAAAGGGGTAATGATTGCCATTCACCTACCAAGAAAATCTTGTCCAGTTTCTCAACAATATGTGAAAAACCTTTTCTCCTATTTGTCCATGTGAAGTGGCCCCCTTTGGTAGGGACTTCATAGAGTTGATTGTTTTGTACAAAGTTTTGAAAATATGCTTGGATTGAACCTAAGGTGCAGCCCCCCTACATTTATCTGCCAAGCTAAGAGTAGCATTAAAATCTCCTACAATCATTCAAAAGTCATTCTCGAAAGTAGCTAAAAAAAGGCCAATTTCTTCCTAGAATTCTTTTTTCTCTTTAGATTTGATTGGTCCATAAACATTAATCAAGACCCCTAAAATTTTAATAGTAAAAAAAGAGAAACATAGGGTTTTCCAATTCCTCTTCTTGATAAGGGGCTCACCTTTAAGAAGTCTTGGATTCCACAGTATCCCCAAGCCCCTAGACACCGCTACTGCCTCAATAAACAAACTTGACCACAACTGTCTAACTCCTAAAACCTTTATTTTCTCCTCTACTTCCATTTTAGTTTCTTGAATACAAACTATATTTTCTTTCACCTGATCAAGAGCTCTCTTGATCAGGCATCTTTTTCCAGGTGCATTACAGCCCTTGGCGTTCCAAATAATGAACTTCATTGTTGACTAGGAGAGACAATGTCACTGTTGGATCTCAAGTGGGCTTGACCCTTCATATTACCAACTTCCTCCAACAACCTCTAATTTTTTTTCTTGCCTCTCTTCTATGAGCTTCCTTGTGCCTTACTCTTCTTGGCCTATGATTGAGAGATTATGCACTGCTCTAAGAGCCCAATCTCGTCCCTATCTATAAATTCTCCTTCTTCTCGTAGTTCGTCAATTTATGGTAAATTCCCCATAAAAGGTACCAATATCCTTGAGTGAGAAATAATAATTTATATGCCCCTAGACTCCTTTTCATGGTGTTTTCCCCAGTATGGGTCACCTATCTCCAATAGGTTTCCATTCTCTCCAAAGTTCATCTGAGAAACGTCCTTTGAATCCATATTAGAACCTACCTTACCCTCCAACACCCTTTAGAAATCTTCCTCAATTGCCAAAGCAATTGACCTCAAGTTTGGATTCTCTTGTGTTTCCTAGGGAGGGTTCTCATTAGGGACCACAACATTCTTTATGCCATTACTTCTTCCATCAATTCCCTAACACAAATCAGCCTCATTTTCCAACACAAAATCCATGCATACCTCTTCAACTACTACTCCAGTCTTGGAGTCCTCCCTTACCTAGGCTTTGGAAGGTCTTGGGTCCCTCGAGACTGCAAAATTTCTTAGTACTTCCTTTGCCTTCTCCTTGCCTTTGCTTTTGACTGAATGTATCTCCATCACATGCCCCCATTCCTTACAACTACTACATTAGCTGATAGCTTCCTCGACCTCTATCTCCTATCACCAATATCCTTGAACCATTCAAATCTCTATTGCATGTGGCAATAGTGGATGTGGCTTCCACATAATGCATATTCTTGCATATTGACTAAAATCTTTCCATTCAATTTCTTCATCAAATTTGATAAACTTCCTTAGCTTATCTCCTATCATCTTGAAGGTCCCTAGGTTCCAATATTTGTGGGAGAGATTGTACAATCTGATCCATATGGGAACCTCTTCCACTTTTCCTATTTAGGGTTAAAGTTAGCGACCTAATCTTTAATAAAGAAGCCCACTTCTTCCATCAAAAAAGGCCCATTAAACATAACTCTTGTTTTGTCATGTTTTGTAGCCATGATAATTAGGAAGAAACCATTTGTTAGGGTTTTGATGATCACATCCGACCCCTAGATCTCATCAACCCAACTTCTTATTTTGGGCATAGGTGGCCATCCTCCTCCTCATTTCATGAAGAAAGCCTTGTTGCTTAGTATATTCACTGATGTCTTCTATTCCCCCGTGTCTATTTGGATATTGATCACCTTATTGTCCACTATGACTGGGTTATCTTTTGTGAGCCCTCTAGTTGTTAAAGGCCTCTCCTCATACCTCCTTACCCACTTCTAGTTGGTCCTTGTTGCTCTCCTTTGGATTTTATTCGAGTCCTCCATCCTACATTGGAACTCCTCAGATAATCCATGAT